>JAUMHM010099759.1:0-23797 GCA_032362435.1 Melikaiella ostensackeni
ACAATTTTATATACTTTGGGTCAATAAAAAAACGATGTCTTTCAAAAAACCAGCAAAGATGTCATTTAATAATTTTAAGAATAGAAAATTCTAAGTCTGTTCAAAAATGAAAAAATTTCAAATTGAAGTGTTGAAAATTGCAATCGTTGAAGATTTTACTGTTTCAAATCGAAAGACATAATATTCAAACAGACGTACATTTTGGATTGAAGCTTAATAAACTATTTTCAATTTCCAAATAATTTCAACCTGATAGATTCATGATTAGGCAATACTCACAAATTGAAAACACTTTAAATTGAAAAATTTCTAATTTTAGGCTTAAAAATCTAAATTATTTCAATTTGTCTGCTTATTGTTTCTTTGAAATGAACAATAAATGAACTCTTCAAAATGAATAGATTTGAAATTGAAGCTTTTAGAATTGAATAGTTTGAAATTGTTCTAAATTGAAGTAGGTATTGAGAATTGGAAGCTCTAGTATTTGAGTAATTTTTTTAATGATTGTGAATCGTTTAAATTTCCGATTGCTAGACTTCCAATTTTGAACGTTATAATTTCAATCACACCACTTTCTAGATTGTTCAGTTCTAACAGAAATTGTTGAAATTTGGAAAGTATAAATTATAATTGGATAATTCTTAATTTCAAATAATTTGAATTAAAATAAGTCAACATAAAAGATTCTATAAAAAAGTTTTTATCTCACAATTGTAATCCTAATTTAAAAATTGTTCAGTGTAAGAGGAACTGTAGAATATTTCAATTTAGAATGCTTTTAATTTAGCAGGATATAATTTGGAACGCTTTTTGGAATAATTCAATTTCCAAGGATTATTATTGAAAATTCTTCAATTTTTATTGAACTGGGAGGAAAGAAATTTTTGCTTTTAGTTTTGGAGTTGGAGGCAGGTCAGTTCTGTAGAAATTTCTTAGAACCATTTTTAATAGGTTATAGTCAGAAAAACTTTGTAGTTTTCACATATTTCGTAAAATATAAAGGGGTGATTTTCATACTTATAACATTTTTATCGAACTAGAAGGAAGGACAATTTTGTTTTTAATTGTTTTCTGAATTGGAAGAGGAAAATTATTTTAACATTAAATGAGTTGAAGGTAGACACACTCAATACTTTTAATATATTTTTTTAGTGTCAAAAAGAGGAATTTTCAATTTTTTCCCGGATTCTAAGAGCAAATTTCTTATCTTTAACATTCTAATTGCTTTTAAAGGGATGACATCTTGGTTTTCAATTTTTAGCTGAATCAAAAAGGGACAATTTTTATTTTTAACATTTTTATTGAGTCGGAAGGGAAGAAATTTTGGCTTAAAATTATTCTCTGAACTTAAAGAAGAACGTTTTTTATTTATAACTTTTTTATTGAACTTTAAGAAAGGAAATTCTGTTTAAATTATTTTCTGAGTTGGAAAAGGGCATCTTTTTCAAACTTTTTACTGCAGTTCAGTTTGGATTACTTCAAATTTTGACAATTTCAGACTTAAGGGCTTGAATTTTTTTCTTTTGATTACAGGAAAAAATTGGTGTAAACCGGGAATTTCATAATTTTTATAAAATCATATAGTACATATCGGTTAACATTTTTATTTGTAGATTTTTTTCGAATGTGGTCGTCTGTCACCTCACGAACATTTTAAGATGATAATGAAAATATTTATCATATCATAATCCTACGAAAATTTATTCATTTCTTAGTAATTACATACAAAAGCGAAGTTTTTTCTGAAAACACCCTTTCGATTATTTTCATTTTCATCTTAAAATATTCGTGGGATGACGAACAACCGCCTTCAATAAAAAAAGTTTATTACAAAAAATATTAACCAATATTTACCAAATAATCTTATGAAAATTTTATCATTTAAGTATTTAAATATAAAAATCGAGTTTAAAAAAAATACTAATATTTTGTATGTTGCATTGAAGAAATTAGATATCATGCCGTAATATCTATATATTATGGTTTAATATCCAAATTTTTAATATCTTTTTTTCAACATCTATTTTTCTCCGTCAACAATGGCAAATTTTGAAACCGTAAGTGATCATGATCATCTTACAAGTAAATATTGAGAACCTGCGCATAAGAACTGTAATACAAATCATAAAAAGTCATTTCTGTTTTCTATAGTATTAAAAAACCTCTTTCCTCGATGTTAATCCTCAATATTAAGCAGAACGTTTGTTCCGCCTTCTTTTCAAATCTAATATTATTAATTTTTAATATGTTATTCGATTTCTAACGTATTCTTTAAAAGTTGTTAATGAAGGACACTACAAACTTTCGACATGTATAAAATAACAAAGCTACTAACAGAATTGACGTGAGATGAGAATCAGAGATTATGATTCTAAACACTATAATATATTTTTTAGTGACTGATGAACAGAAGGACTTCTGATTGACCAATGTGGATTAACGTTCCCTGATGAGGGGAGCATATCGTCTCTCGAAACGTCGATTTTTATTAACTAAAGGAACTGTTCCTACATCATTGAGGTCTTCTTGGTCTAAAGTATGTCATTTGACTTTTGTGTTCGTCAAACTTCTGACAGTTTTTGATCTACTAGTCGTTTATATGTATAGAAAGTTTATTAAACAAACTTTCGTCCAGTGACGCCGGACCTCATCATGATACATATATACTCATAGAAACAAACATTGAATCCTATTGAACAAACGCTTTTTGATGAAAGAAGGTTACTAAATACGGTACTATATTAATAATGTTAATTCTAAATTAAATAGGTACAATATTATTATTTTTTTCGAAACTGTGAAATGGATCTTTCTCGTATTTGAAAACAATTAACACGTCAAATTCTTTGAAAGTCCTTCTGTAAAACCTGGTGAGAGCATTTACGAAAGGAAGAACAATGAGTTTACTTAAGCCGAGTTTTTGAGTCACTTCTTGAGTCGCAGTTGTTAAAGTCAGATTCTTATTGCTTAAAATCGTCAACCTTTCACTAATATATTTTTTAATGTAAATCGGTAGGTAACTAGTGATTTTAAGAGAAACCACAACAATTTACAGATTCTGTATTTGAAATTTAATATCAGGAAGTGTAACAGGCCTATCAACAAAACTGTCAATTACAGAGATTGTCTTTCATTGCAATATTCGAATTGAAATTGACATACCTCTCTGACCATGTTGGATTCCGGTACCAGTTGATGATGATACTTTTATTGTCTGTGTAAATGTTAATAGCTAAGAAGTTAATGTTGTTGTTATTTTCAATCTCATTCGTAAGCATCAACCTAGGATGATATGCGTTGAATTCAATAAGAAGTTCGTTAATTGTATGATCAGAAGCGCAAGTCAATATATCGTCAACACAACAAAAGTAAAAAAGCAGTTTGATAGGTAATTTACCAATTATCTCATATTCAAGTCCCTTTATCGCAAGGTCGGATATTATACCTGGTAGCAGATAACACATTGGGGTGCCAAAAACTTGTTGGAAGAACTGATTTTGAAAAATACAATGAGCGTTCTTTAGGAAAAATTCAACCAATTCAAGGAATTGCATGACCGGCACGTTAGTAATTTCCCTAATTGTAAACTATTTCAACTTGATGCTTTTCAATATAAAATCTTTTGGGATATTAATAAAATGAGATTTGGCATCAAGTGAGACAATTTTACAATTATCTGATATGATAACATCTGATATATGATACGTTAACATTAAAATAATATGTCAGTTACATTCAAAACATTCTTTATAATTTGTTGGAAAAATCTGAAATATTTTGCCAGTTTTCAAACTTTTATACACCAAGGGAATGCCTTAACTTGTGCTTTCCGTTACAGGAAGAGTTGAAAAGTTTTTCCGAAAAGCCGGAGGGACTAGTAATGTAATCTAATGCTGTAATCAAAGCCCATAAAATGTAGGTTGGTTAAACACTAGTCGTATCAAATCAGAGTGAATTGTGATATCCAGTGGAGGAAATTTCATGCTGAATGATCGTGTGCACTTAATCTCCAAATATTGCATTTCAGTGATGTATGCACGTTGCGCAGCATTGGCAGATATTTGAACCGCGAATAAACTCCTTTATGGCATGCATATATATAGGTCATTCTACTCAAGGGATCCTTTCGACGCACCGGCTATTTTTTTCGACACTATTTGTTTTTAATTGTTGAAAATTCACATAATGGCAATTGCGCTCGTGAGTAATAACAGAAAAAATTTTGTAGCCGGCACCCATAAGTTGAATGTATGTGGGAGCTTCAAATGGGTCATCTCCGCAGCCCCTTTTCTATGTCTCTCACATGAATTTAGCATTTACAGCGTTGTTTTATGAGAATGATACTTTTGAAATTTCTAAGCGGAACGCTCTGAAACTGCAATGTTTCAGCTTAAATTTGCAGTATTGAATAAATTTCCAGCACAAACCCTTCTTAACAATAAGAGCGTTAGAACTTTGTCTTCAGGTTTTCCTCAAAATAGAAGAACATTGTATTATCTTGTTTTGACATCCTTAAAAGTATGTTAACAAAGCTTTATTATTCATGAGATTGAAGCATAGACTTCTCTATTTATTTTCCACCCATATTAGTTTCTGTATGTGAAGAAGTTTTTTTGTACTGCATAATAGGAATCATTATTTTGTCGCGAGTGAAAATTCCGATTCATCTTCGAAGCCTCGTTTTCTAGAGAACAACAAAATAATTTTTAATACTATGACCACAATATAGTACATCATAAAAAATGTTTGTATATTGAAAAATGTTACAAGAAAATTGTTCAACTTATTCATCTCCGTTCGTCATCTCCGAAGCCTCTTTTTCATGTTTCTAACATGATTTTTAGCGTTCGCGGAATTTTTTTATAGGTACGTCTCTGTTTTTTCAATTTCTAAGCGGTATGTTTGAAATAAAAATGTTTTAGCTAAAATTTTAGGTATCTAATAACTTTCTAGCATAAACTTTATTTAACAATAAGAGCGTTAGAACTTTGTCTTTGAGTTTTCCTCAAAATAGAAGAACATTACATTATCTTCTTTTGACATGCTTGGAAGTATGTGAATAAAGCATTATTATCCATAAAAGCAAAGTTCAGATCTCTGTATTCATTTTCTACCCATATTAGTATCTATATGTGAAAAAGTTTTTTTTGTAATGCATAATCAAAATCATTATTTTGTCGCGGGTAAAAATTCCGATTCATCTCCGAAGAGGTGTTTTTAGAGAACAAGAAATTAATTTTTAATACTATGATCATAATATATAATAAAAAGTGTTTGTTATTGAAAGATGTTACAAGAAAATTATTTAAATTATTCGCGTTGTTTATAATATTAGAAGATGAATGCACTTGGTCAGCCTTTTTTCGCTGCGACTCAGACATTTCATTTTGTTTGCAATTACAGTATTATTTAACAATAATATTGCTGAATATTTTGTTTCGATCCAGTAAAAATTATTCTTATAACCTAAACATGCACATTCGTGTTAAGTAAATGACTTAAATATAAAAAAGTAAATAAAAAAGGCCTTCATAAATATTCATCTTGGCATTACTCTATAGTGAGAAAATTATCAATTTTAAGAATATGATTTTTGTCTGAAAGAAAATTGCCTAATTAAACTCGCTATTCATTAGAATTAATGCAGATGTACTTATGGGATATAAAAAATTAATTTAATGGACAAGTTATTTGTTATAAGGAATTTATTCAAACAAATTCTTCAGTGTATCAGTTTGTTGTAGAACAAATTATTTTGTCTAAAAATTCTTGTAATTTATTATTGAAATGGCATTAGTAACGAAAAATTGTCATAATTTCAAAACTTATGAACAACTTATAAAGTTATAAAGAATTTTTCAATTTGTTAAGTCTCATGGACAGACCAGTAACTCGCATTTTCAAGCAAATTGTATAATCAATCGAAAGTTTGAATTCTTTTTCATGAAAATTCGTCTTTCAATGCAATCTTCTCAGATACCACGTTTCGAGTAAATCCAACATTTTTTTTCAAATACTTGTCCGCCCTATTGGATAAGCCATTTTTTTTTTTTGAATTTTGACTTCAGATTCGGAATTAGCGATCCAATAAACCATATATAGGCGTAATTAGAATTATTTTTTTTCATTTTAATGGTTTCGCCGACTTTTGGTCACGGAACCAGATCTCCTGGCCCACTGTAAACTGATTCATCGCAAAACTGCAACTGAAATATTATTATTTTGAGAATAAATCTTGAGCAAATCATCTTCTCACATTCGAAGCTCGTATGAATTCATTTTACGGAAAAAATATTTAAAAATCTAAAAAAATTGTTGCCTCATAAGTCGAACTGGAAAGGGTCCCTTCAGTAGAATCAACCATATATTGTGTCTAATCAACCCATAAAGTCTCGACAATCTCTTGTTTGTCAATCTGATTATCAAATTTGCTTTCAAATCATTCAGCATTCAGAAATTTAGTCACATTATTAGGGCTCGGATCGTGAGACTTTTTCTACTTTCATGACTTTTTTGAAAAAATACGACTTTTTTCGTTTTTCTCAGAAGTTCGCTATTTAGTTTTGATTTCAATCGCATTGAAACTTATGAAATTGAAATTCAAAATTAGAAAATATTGTAACATTTTAATTGAGAATATTAAATATTGAATAATTTCTCATTGAAGCTTTATAATTGGAGAATTTTTAATTTGATAGCCTTTGAAATTGAGCAATTTCTAATTGCGTGAATCCGTATTCGTAGTTTAAATTTTTTGAAATGGCAAGTTGGATATTTTTGAGTCGAAAAAGTTTAAAAATGATTAATTTTAAATTCAAGTATTAAAAATGAGTAAATTCATATTTAAATTATACATTTTCGAAATGAAACCCTTAATTTCTGAGTATTGATAGTTTAAAGTATTCAAAATGAATGTTTCTAAAATTCAAAATTAATGTAATTATAAACTTCTCTCATTTGAAAATAATCCAAGCAGTCAAGTTTAGCATTCCGGAAAGAAATATTTCAAACCCAGATTTGGAATCCTCCAAGCTGAATGCCTATTGTTAAAACATTGTTTTAACTTTAAAGTTTATTTCGATTCTACCAAGAATATTTTAGGCCCCGGACTCACGCCACTGTTGACACTTTTTGACACTTTTTTTAGTAATGCAACTATTTTGCTACTATTTAAAAAAAAGGATACTCATGGTACTGTTTTCTCAAATTGCTCGCTAATGCAAATATTTTTTCAGTTTGCCTTTAAACATGTTCTCAAACTGATTGGCTGATTGGCTAAAATAACATACCCGCAATTTCAAGAATTGCGTTATCAAAAGATTTCAAAAATTTTCAAAAGATTTTGAGAGATATCGGAAATTTTTGAAGATTTTAAGGGATTTTAAGAGAGATTTCAAGAAGATTCATCTGTTTTCAGAGGATTTCAAAGTTTTTAAAATTTTCGTAGAAATTTTAAGAGATATTACAAGATAATTAAATAAATTTAAAAGTATTTCAAGGGATTTTACTAGACCTAAGCGATGTTATAGGATCTCCAAGGAGTTTAAAGGTTTACAATATTTTAATGGATTCATAAGAATTCGAAATATTTTGGGTATTTCACAAGATTCCAAGAAATTTCAGGAGATTAAAAAAAATTTCAAGGAATTTTAAAAGGGTTTATTAAATGATTTTGAAGAATTTTTCGAGTAAATGGAATGGAATGAAATTTTGAAAGACTTCTAGGGATGTCTACGGAGTTCACGGGATTTTATGGGGTCTCAGAGGATTTTGAAGATTAAAACAATTTAAAAGGAATTTGAAAAGATAGTAAAAATTTTGAGTTGTTGTACGGGATTCCAAAAGACTTCTAAGGGTCGTACAGGGTTTGAGGAGTTCTGAAAATTTCGAGAGATTTTAAAGAATTATAGGGTATTTCAAAAGATTCCAAGGAAATTCATGAGATTTCAAAGAATTTTGAAGGATTATAAAAAATTTCAAAAGATTTTACAATTTCTAAGAAATTTTAAATGCTTTGTCCAGATTTCAAAGATTTCTAGGAGTTTTTATGGTATTTACAAAATTTCCAGGGATTTAAAGGACTTTTACCATATTTGCAGGGTTCATGGATTTTAAAAATAAATTTGAAGATTCCTTAAGAATGAAAATTAAGAATTCAAATTCAGAATAAATCAATATATAAATTTTTCTATAACTTCGAACATTCAAATTTAACCACAAAATTCCTCGAAACTGAAAAAAAAAAGAATCTAGCGACCAAATATTTTTTCTGTGATTCTCAAGGGATTGCAAAGAATTTTGTAGGATTTCGGAAAATTTCGAAGGATTTTAAAAAGGTATCCAGGATATACACTATTTTGCTACTATTTTGAAGATTCATGCTATTGTTGACACTATTTGCAATTTCTCAAATGATTCCGAGGCCTGGTATTTGAAAATCAATAAGAATTAAATTTTGAGTTTAAAAAATTAATTTTCAACGAATTTTTAAACCAAACGAACGAACTTTAATTTAAAATCAAGCACAGTTGAATTCAACCAAAAAAGATTAATTTTCAACAAAATAGTTGAATGCACAACCAAAACGGAATACTTTTCAACGAAAAAGTTGCATTTTTAACCAAAAAGGATGAATTTTCAACAAAGCAGATTAACTTTCTACCAAAAAAGACGATCCTTAACTAAATATATGAATTTTCATTCAAATTGCTGAATTTCAGATAAAAAAGATGAATTTACAACCAGGTATTGAATTTTTAACTAAAAAATATAAATTTTCAACCCAAAATGAAATGAATTTTTGACACAATAGTTAAATTTTCAACTAAAAAGATGAATCTTGAACCAAAAAGTGAATTTTTAAAAAAGTTGTTCAATTTTCAATCAAGTTTTTCAACCCAAAAATATGTACTCGCAACGAAACATGTAATAGTTAAGATTTCAACCAAACAAAATTTCAATTTAAAATCAAAAAGAGTTGAATTCAAACAAAAAAGACGAATTGACAGTATAATAGTTAAATCCAAAATAGATTAATTCTCAACTAAACAGTTGCATTTTTAACCAAAAAGTATGATTGGTCGTTCAAGAAGATTAACTTTCTACCAAAAAACACGATTTTTCAACAAAATACATGAATTTTTAACCAAATAGATCAATTTTCAGATGAAAAAGATAAATTTTCAATCAGATATTTGAATTTTTACCTAAAAAAGATAATTAAAAAAAATGGAATAGTTGAATGTCCGAAAAAAAATTAGTTTTGAACTGAAAATGGAACGATCTCTGAACAGAATAGTTAAATCCTCAACTAAACAGTTGCATTCCAAACCACAAAGTACGATTTTTCAACCATGAAGATTAACTTTTCACCAAAAAGACGATTTTTTAACAAAATATATGAATTTTCAGATAAAAAAGATAAATTTTTAATCATATATTTGAATTTCTACCTAACAAAGATATTTTAAACCAAAAATGGAATAATTAAATTTTCGATTAAAAAAATTAGTTTTAAACTGAAAATGAAACGAATTCTTAACAAAATAGTTGAATCTTTAATCAAAACGGAATAATTTTCAACAAAACAGTTGCATTTTCAACCTAATGGATGAATTTTCAACCGCGGAAACTAACTTTCTACTAAAAAGACGATTTCTTGACAAAATACATGAAATTTAAATCTAATATGGATGAATTATAATAATAGTGATATAATATTTTATAATAATAATAATATTATTAATATTATTATTATTATTAATAATAATAGATTAATTTTGAACTAGAAAAGATCAATGTTTAATAAACAACATCGATTTCCAACCAAAAATGGGATAGAGACAGTTTTAGTTGAAAAAATAAACTCTCAACCAAAAAAAACCAAAAGCCAAGAAGAATAATTATCTACAAAATTATTTACTATCAATAAAATACATGAATTTTCAACTAAGAAAGATCAATTTTTAACCCAAAATGAAATTGTAACATTACTCCCACTGTCCCTCCCCCCCTTCCCCGTTGACAGCTGTTATTTTTGGTGCGACTCCCCCCTCTCATCAAGATGGTTACGTAGTTTATGGACGGCCTTTAATTAGATTACTGAAAACAGAAGTTTTAACGATCTGAGAACTTTAGGTACATTATGAGGTGGAGTTTGAAGTTAATGGGTGATTTCACGAAAATAACGAGCATTCAAATCCACACAATGGAGCAAGACTTTTCAAGGTCGGAGTTCTCCATGGGAGAGAGATGTCTGAAATAATCAGTTTTAGGATCTCCATAGTCAGATTTTCCTTTCTTGAATTCAAACTGCACTTGACGTGAACTTAAATTGTTTGCATTAACGCAAACAAATGTGGACTATTTTGTATAACGAGTCATCTTTCCTGAGTAAAAAAATATTGGTGTGGGATTCGTGAGATATGAGGCTTATATTAAATAATCTCACGTGATTTTGGAGGAATTCATATTTATTAAAGGAAATCATTGTTTTTGTTCGACGACAGATCTGATTTGTTTGGGACGCAATACGAGGGTCGTTTGATAAATAAGGATAAGCAAGGTAAATATCCCGCTAGATGTGCCGCGGTTGCAGACTTCCGATTAAAAATACAACCGAAAAGACTTATCAGCGCAGTGTTTGGCGGAGTTAAATCGGAATCCGCGGGACTCTTTGTGTCGATTCGTGACTGTGCACGAAACCTGTATCCAACAGCATACACCCAAGACAAAGCAGCAGTCAAAGCAGTGGTTACTGCTTGGTGAAAGTGCACCAAAGTAGGCGAAGATTGTTTTGTCAGTTTGGAAGGTGATGGCCACAGTATTTTGGGATTCACAAGGAATTCTCCTCATTGATTACTCGGAAAAGGGTAAAACTATAACAGGAACGTACTATACATCATAATTGGACAGCTTGAAATGCGAGCCACAAAAAAACAACCACGATTGGCGCACAAAAAAATGCTGTTTCATCACAACAAAGCACCGGCTCACAACTCCGCAACCGCAATGGCAAAAAAGATTCACTTGTTATTTCACCAAACTTATCAAGCGACCCTCGTAGGTTAAATTCCACAGTTATTCTTCTTTTTAGAATAAGCTTTGCTAGAGTGGATCCAGTAGTTGCGTGACAGATACTTCTATAATTCATTGAAAATTTTGTTACTGCTTGATCAAATTTTTGTCCTTCTCAAACTATCTTTTTTAAATGATTCTCAAAAGATTTTACAAAATTTTCAACTGCTCCATTTGTAGCTGGTTAATAAGGTGGAGAAAATGCTTGCTTGTCTCTTAGGTTTTTTAAAAATATTGCGAACTCACTACTTTTGAACAATGGATCATTATTTGTTACGAAATAATTCGGTGAACCAAAACGAGTGAATAACTTTTCAAAAAATGATATTAGTCTTTCTGCTGTAGTACACTTTCGCATATATACAACTTCTAGGCATTCGGAATGAGCGTTGATTATAATCAAAATCATTCTACTGCAAGTTGGTCCCAAAAAATCTGCATGCAATCTTGTTATTAACTCGATATGTTTATCTATTCCTGGCCACCAGAAAAATGATCTACTAACTGCTTTCATTTTCACAATTCCCATGTATGATTCATGTAACTCTTCTAACACTCGTTTCCTTAAACTTTTTGGTATTACATCTCTTATTCCAAGCACCACACTATCTTTTTCGGAATGCAATTCTAATTTTCTATAAAAACATTTTTGCTCCTCAACAGAAAATTCATTACTAAAACTTGGACAATTAGACACTATGTATAGTACAATTTTTTGTAGAATTGAATCTTTCTCACTTCCTTTCGCTATTAATTTTGCATCTAACTTGGAATTTTTCTATCTTTGACATACTTCAAATATGTATGATCTGTCTTAAAAATCTCGTTCGCATCAATGGAATCCGATTGTGAAAATCATGATAAACCATCTGCCTCTTTATTATTTTCTGATTCAATATATTTAATATTATATATAAACGCACATAAACAATTTGACCACCTCTGCAAATGTTTCGCAACTACTATAGGAATTGATTTATGGAGCCCAAATATATGTACCAACGGTTTATTATCAGTTCTAAGTTCAAATTCTCTAACTGTAGGGTATTTGCAGAATACTTAAATAGGTATAATATATGTAAACGAAGTTAGAGGTATGATGGTATGCATTTGAGTGAAAAAAATGATAAGGTACCAAAGAGCAGGCTGTGTACGATTAAGTCAATCTGTTATCGTCCGAGCACTTCTTCTAAGATTTTTCCTTCTTTGATATCGTTTATTATTTCCTCCGATGGTTTCAACGACATTGATACAACTTTTTCACAATAACCACTCTTCAACTTCCTTTACGCAATAATTAATTATACCGAATACGCGTTCCAATCTTCGTCACCAATTGTAAGATATGAGGCTTATCTTAAATAATCTCACAAACCTTTTGAGGAATTCATATTTATTAAAGGAAACCATCCTACACTAGGCTCGGGCGATAACAGGCTGAATCGTATACAACCTGCCCTTTGGTACCTTATAATTGAATTTATTCTAATTCATACAATTATACGTCTATCTTCATTCACATTTTAAATACCCATGTGAGTATTTTATTAATACCCTACAGGATTGATCTAGGCAAGTATCTGGGAAATCGTATGGAAGTGGTCTCTCAGATATCTCAGTATAGCAAAAGTATGTCAAATAAGACTATCCCATACTTCATGTATATTTAAATAAAGTATATTGAATGTAGAATTCAAATATTGCTAAAGTATAACGATGCATGATTGAAGTATAGAAAAAGTATTGCTTAAGTGTATCTGAGAATATAGCTGCAGTATAACTGAAGTATAGCTGAAGTATAGCTGAAGTCCAGTCAAAGTATGGCTGAAGTATATCTCGAAAGTATAGTTCAAGTATGTCAGGTATAGCCATATTATTGATAATCGGAGATAATCGGATATCTAAAACACATAAAAAGTATAAAACAAAAATATTGTTTGCAACTTCTGAAATATGTAAAATGTTAACTGTAACAAAAGTTTTTTTGACTCTATATTATGCAAAATTAAACATTAAACACATTTCACCTAAATAACAGTTTGATTACATATTTGTATGCTAATAATACTATGGTTAAGAATTAAAGATTCTGGATCTCTTACCAATATATATGATATTAGAATTATATAAGTTTTCCATTAAACATAAGTATGAATGAAGTATAGCCTATACTTCAGATACACTTAAGTTCAGCTTTACTTTATCTGTACTATTTCAATATACTTGAAGTATGGGATTGTCTTATTTTCCATACATTTTTTATACTTTGGAAAGTCAATGACTGATCACTTCCATACTTATGATCTTTAGTCGGGTTTGTAGTAATCGCGGAATACTAAAATCATAAAAAATGTTTTTAAATCATTTATAAACAATTGTGCACTTGAAATTGAGTGCTTGTGCGCGACTCGCTCAAAATTCAGACTCGCCCGTAGTCACGTCCTTTTATGGTGAGAAGGACAGCCCCTGTCAGTAGTGCAAGGACGTATTTGTCAGACTGACTCTAAACGTTCATACATAACGAAACGATAAATTTTAAAAGCCTTCGTGACATTTTTTATAACACCGTTAGCACACTCATAAATCTGTAAATTTTCTAACAGTCTACTAACAATTAAAAACACATAATTATCGAAAACGTTTAGCAGGATGTTATAATTAGTTTTTAGAGAAAGATCAATTGACGCATGAGAGAAAATTGGTATTTGGGGACGTAGGGTGGTCCAAATGGAAAAAAGTTTCTTTGCGAAAGTGCAGAAACTTTGAACAACTACCCTTATAAATGAAAAAACCACCTCTTTTAAGAAAAATAAATTATTTTTGAGCTCTTTACAGTTTTCAGTGTAGAAAATTCATGAATTTCAAGTGGAATAAATACTGAAACAAATTTGACAAAAAAAAAGTTGCCTAAAACTACTCGTATGAGTAAAGAACAACCCCTCTTGAAGTTTAATTTAAGATTTTATGATTCAATTTAACAAATTTCATATAAATTACGTACTAAGTGGTCTCTGAAAACATACAAAAAATTCTTAGTTTGTCAAAACAATCCCCAAGGGGCCTTAACCACCCTAAAACGTAAACAATCATAATTTCCCATGTGATACATAAAAATATACTTTTTGTGACATATTTATCGTAAATAGATCTTACAAAAAGTATGAAAAAATTACGACGTGTAGAAAAGTAAAAAATCCACCCCTGGAAACAAACAAAAAAGCAATCCTGTCTAAGAACAAATAATTATATATCAAGCTCCTTACAGTTTTGAATGTAGATATTTTCATGAATTTTATGTATAAGATGATTACTTAAATCATTGTTGGATACAAAACAGTTTTTCTAATCCACTAAAGATGTTAGGAAAGTAATAAATATATTCCTTGTTCTGAAAGGGGCGGTTCTTAAACTTTGACGGTTGGTTTTTAATTTTTGTACACTTTTTAATTTTATTAACTTTTCTGAACGCTGCTGACGATTTTTTAACAGAAAAAGATGAAAAAATCAAATATTATATGAGAAACTACAATTCTTGACGTTTAAGGGTAGTTAATGCTCCTTGAGGGTAGTTTCAGTTCAGTTTTCATCAGTTTTGGTCATCTGTACAATGCAAACATTTTTTTTGTATATTTTTTCAAAGACCACTTCGTACGTTATTTATATGAAATTTGTTTGATTGAATCGAAAAATCAATAATCAAACTTTGAAATGGGTTGTTTTTTACGCACAAGGGTGGTTCAGGGCAACTGTTGTGTATTCAACTTTTTTTCAGTATTTATTCTATTTGAAATTTTTTAAATGTCTACACTAAAAAGTGTGAAGAGCTTGAAAGTTAATTATGTCTTAAAAAGGATTGTTACATTTTATTTCTAAGGATGTTTTTCAACTCTCCTGTAGTTTTTTATATAAATGCTTTTTTTAGGTCCCGTTTATGATTTTGAAAGTGAAAAAGGAAATGTTCAACACATTATTGCAGGAAATTTGACTTTTTCACAACGTTACCCGTTATCCGTTATCCAATAAATTTAAGAAAAATTCACAGTTGTTTTTGCACCAAATGGAAGAATTTTGGGGAGTGTCCTCACAAATAACAGAAACTTTTTTTCATTTGAGCCATCCTAGGAGCAAATATCTCAGGATTTTTCATTTTGATTCTTCCTCATTCTCTTGAATTCTCTTGAAGTCTTCTGAATTCTCTTGAAGTTCATTCCGACTATACAATCCTTTTAAGTGTTTTTGAATTATTTCGAATCTGGATTCATTAAATTCTTCTGATTTCTTTGAATTCCTTTTAAATTCCATTGCATTATCTTGAATGTTTCAATTCTTTGGAAAACTCTCCAATTTTTTATTTTAATTGCTTTGAAATCTCTTACATTCTCTCAATTTCTTTTGAATTCTTTAAATTCCTATAAATTTTTCCGAGTTCTTTTAAATTCTTTTGATTTGGCTAGAATTATTTCAAATTCCTTTTAGTTCTTCAAAATCCTTTGAATGCTTTCAAAATCTTTCGAATTCATTTCAGTTCTTCTTAATTCACATTAATTCTTTTGAATTCATCTAGATACTTTCGAATCCTCTTGAATTCTCTTTAATCATCCTTAATTCTTTTTGGTTCTTTGAATTCTTCAAAATTATTTTGGATTCCTTTAAACTATTTCGAATTCTCTTTAAGTTCTTTGTATTCTTTTTAATTCACTTGAAGGGTCCATATCAAGTCACATGGGGCATGTCTTCCCTGCAATATTCTCCCTTCAACAAAAAATGAAAGTCTTTCTCCTGAGTGGCAGAAGTGCGGCAAGTCTTCCGAACTCCATTGTCACACCCTCGGCTTGTCTTCTGAGCAGCAAGTCTCCCTATGACATCTCTTCCTCCAAGAAAAAATGGAGGCCTTGCTCCAAAGTGGCAGAAGTACGGCAAGACTTCCAATTCCAGTTTGCTATCATCTTCGGCTTGTCTCCCCAGCAGCAAGTCTTCTTGCGACATATCTCCCTCCATGATACAACGGAAGTCTTCCTCCAAAGTGGCAGAAGTGCCGCATGTCTTCTGAACTCAATTTGATACATCGGTGTGCCGTCCGGCCCACAAGTCTCCCTGCGGCATTTCTATCTCCAAGAAAAAATGGGAATCTTTTTCCAAAGTGGCAGGAGTGCGGCAAGTCTTCCGAACCCAGTTTTCTATTATCTGCGGCTCGTCTCCGCAGCAACAAGTCTCCCTGCGGCATATCTCCCTCCAAGAAACAACGGACGTCTTCCTCCAAAGTGGCAGAAGTGCCGCAAGTCTTCAGAACCCGATTTAATACATCTGTGGCTTGTCGCCCGGCCCGCTATCATGTGCGGCTTGTCTTCCCAGCAGCAAGTTTCCCTGCGGCATATCTCCTCCAAGAAACAACGTAAGTCTTCCTCCGAAGTGGCAGAAGTGCCGCAAGTTTTCTGGACCCAATTTGATACAACTGTGGCTTTTCGCCCGGCCCGCAAGTCTCCTTGAGGCATTTCTATCTCCAAGAAGAAATAGGAGTCTTTCTCCAAAGTGGCAGAAGTGCGGCAGGTCTTCCGAACTCAATTTTCCACATATGTGGCTTGTATCACCAGCAGCAAGTCTTCCTGCGGCATCTCTCCCTCCAAGAAAGAATGGAAGTTTTCCTCCAAAGTGACAGTCAAACCTGAGACTTGCCTCCCCTGCGGCACGTCTCTCTGTAGGCTTATCTCTCCAACAGATGGGGAGACATATCGCAGGGAGGACATGCCTCATCTGACTTAATATAGACCTATCTTTTGAATTCTTTCCGATTTTTTGACTTTATTGAATTCTGTTATAAGGAAAGATGCCTATTCTCTAATCCCTAACCTAAACTAAACTCTAATGTCTAATCTCTAATGTCTAATCTCTAATTTATAATCTCTAACCCCTCGCTTCCGTCCTTCTCAGCGCCCTTTCAATATTGAATTTCGATTAAAGTCTATCATATCTTTAAGAAAGAAAAGAAAATCTTCATTAAAAAATGATGCTTTCACGAAAGTGTGAATGACTGCCGGGGCGTATCGGAAGAAGGAGGAACGCCTGCGTGGTCGAAGGAACAAAAGCTTCTGGAGTAGACGAGAAAAATCCGGTTCGGATTTTAATATGTATCAAGTAGCCCTCTGGAGCCGGCACACGTCCTCCT
The DNA here is from genome assembly GCA_032362435.1 of Melikaiella ostensackeni. Taxonomy (NCBI): domain Eukaryota; kingdom Metazoa; phylum Arthropoda; class Insecta; order Hymenoptera; family Cynipidae; genus Melikaiella; species Melikaiella ostensackeni. Next base: position 17,240 of record JAUMHM010099759.1, read on the forward strand.
TCTCTGAAGCTGCCCTTTTCTCTCTCGCCCACTCTTTTTCCTCTCTTGCTTCCCCTCTCCTCATTTTATCCGATATCGCTTTTTCCGACCGGAGGGACGATTGACGTATTGATTCCAGGGTGGTGCAGCAGTCTGGCCTTCTCCTCCGTGTCTGCGTGTTCCAAAAGTCCTGGCGACTGGCGTCGTTTCTGTCCTGTGGACAGAGGCAATCCCTCCGACTGCCAGTTTTCGAACGCCTCGGTACAGTCGCGCGCACAAAATTACAACCCTCTGCGCAATCGACGAATCCAGGACCGGGTGAAACGAGTTTGAAATGTTTGCGTTTGAATCGCACGAAAGCGACAGTGAATCTTCCCATTTTCGGTCTGGAAAGGCGAGAGTGAAAGTTTTTCTACATTTTACCCAAGGAAAAAATTTGAGTTTACCGGCGAAAATGTTTGAATTTGTTTTAAATTGAGTTGAATTTTGTGAAGTATAATTCTTTCTGAAGGCGGTGCACGAAACGTTTAAAGCTCGGAGTTTAGAAACTGATAGAAAGTGGATGAAGAGTGAGTGGGGACAAAAAGATTTCATGTTTTTAAGTAATTAAATAGTGCGAGATTTTTAAAATTGTGAGTTATATCTTTGAATTTAAATTTTAGAGGGATTAAACAACGCTTTTATCTTTGAAAACGCTTAAACATTAATAATGTCAAATCCATATGGTTTAAATTTTTAAAAATTTCACTAAGAAACTAAAGCAAACTTTATGAAGAACAAAAATTATCACTTGCAAGTTTTGAAAGCTTGCAAGTAATTTTATACCTCCTACATGACCAATCCCTTTCAAATTATTTTGAATCCTCTTGAATTATTTGAAATTCTTTTGAATTTTGATGCATCCCAATTTCAAATTGTTCAAATTATGTTCAATTATTTTTAATTCTTCTAATTACCATAAACTCTTTCAAATTCTTCCGAATTCTCTTAAATCAGTGTTTAAATTTGATGAAATTTAAGTTAGGTCTTCTAAAGTGTAACCTTTTCTCAAAGCAGTGCGAGAAACTTTTAAAGATTTTGAAGAGGCAGGGGAAAAAAAGGTTTCATGTTCTTAAGTAATTGTATAATGTAAAACTTTAAAACTTATGTGTTATATTTTTGAGTTTTAATTTCAGTGGGATTTAAGAATGCTTTTATCTTTTGAAACGTCTAAAAATTCGAATTTTCAAATACATTTAATGTTACCTAAAAAAACTTTCACTAAAAAACTAAAGCAAACTTTATGAATCATGAAAATTGACCGATTGAAAGTTTTGAATTCTTGCAAGTAATTTTTTCTCCTTTTACAAGACCAACCCTTGTATTCTTTTGAATTATTTTGAATTTTCTTAAATTATTTTGAATTTGGATGAATCCCAATTCTAAATCATTTTAGTTATTTTTAATTCTTTTCAGTTCTTTAACGTTTTGAGAATTCGAACTTTCAAATACATTTAATTTTACTTAAAAAAACTTACACTAAAAAAATTAAGAAAGCTTTATAAAGCACTTAAATTGATCGATTGAGAGTTTTGAGAGATTGCATGTAATTTTTTCATTTTTTCGAGACCAACCCTCCAATTCTTCTAAATTACTTTTAATTCAAAATTTTGATGCATCCCAATTCCCAATCGTTTCAATTATTTTTGATTCTTTTCAACTCTTTCAAATTCCACGAATTCTTTGAAATTCTTTTAAATTTTTCAAAATTATTTTTACTCTTGTGGATTTTCTTGTATTTTCTTGAATTCTGTTGAGTTAATATTTACATTTGTTTTTAATTAGGTTAGGTCTTCTAAAGTCTATCTCTTTCTAAAAGTGGTGCGCGATACTTTTGAAGATTTTGAAAAGTGAGTGGGGACAAAAATATTTCGTGTATTTAATTAATTGAATAATGTGACATTTTAAAACTCAAATGTCATGTTTTTGAGTTTTAGTTTCAGAGGAGTTAAAAAATATTTCTATCTTTGGAAACATTAAAAAATTCGAATTCTCAGATACATTTAATTTCAATTTTTTGAAAATTTTATTAGAAAATTAAAGCAAACTTCATAAGGCAACAAAATAGATCGATTGGAAGTTTTCAAAACTTGCAAGTAATTTTGGCACCTTTTACATGACCAACTCTAGAATTCTTTCAAATTATCTTAAATTCTCTTAATTTAGTGTTTAAATTTGTTTTAAATTAAATTAGTTCTAAAGTCTAACTCTTTCTAAAAGCGTGTTTTTAAGTAATTAAATAATGTGAAAATGTTTAACTCATTTGTTATATTTATGAGTTTCAATTCAGAGTGGTTAAAGAATGCTTTTATCTCTGGAAACGTTTAAAAATTCAAAATTTTCAAAATACAATTAATTTTAATTTAAAAAACTTTCACAAAAAAACTGAAGCAAACTTTATAAAGCAGGCAAATCGATCGATTGAAAGTTTTGAAAGATTGCTAATAACTTTTTTCCCTTCAACAAGGCCAAATCTGAATTCTTTTAAATTATTTTGGATTCTTTTGAATTTGGATGCATCCCAATCCCCAATCATTTAAATTATTTTTAGTTATTTTCAATTTTTTTAATTTCCTTCAATTCTTTGAAATCCTTCTCAATACTTTTTAATTATTTTCAACTCTTTTGAGTGTGTTTAATTCCTTTTAGATTTTTTAAATTCCTTTGAATTCTTTAAAAATTTTTCTAATTCCCTTGAATGCTTGTGAATTTTCTTGTATTATTTTGAATTTTCTTCAATTAGTGTTTAAATTTGTTTCAAATTGCGTTAGATCTCCTGAAGTCTAACACTTTCTGAAAGCGGTGCGAGATACTTTTAAAGATTTCGAAAAGTGAGTGGGGACAAAAAGATTTAGTGTATTTGAGTAATTAAATAATGTGACATTTTAGAATTCATGTCTTACAGGTATATTTTTGAGTTTTAATTTTAGAGGAATTGAAGAACGCTCTTATCTTTGAAAACTTTTTGAAATATGAATGTTCAAATGCATTTAGTTTTAATTTCGAAAAATTTTACTAAAGAACTGAAGTAGATTTTATAAAGAACTAAATTCGATGGATTGCAAACTTTGGAAAGCTTGCAAGTAATTTTGGCACCTTTTACATGACCAACCTATTGTTTGAAAATCAGAGTGAGCTCTTGATTGAAGGCCTGTCATTTACTCGATATATCTCATTCATCGAGAAAATAATCGTCGAACTTTGAAAGTGTTGAAGAAACCCTTCAAGCTCGTGATGCAAAAATATAAAAGTATGTGATATATCACATTAAAGTGTCAAATATGAATAACATTTTCTCTAATTTTTAAATTATTACAAATTTTTTTTTTTTAATTTATAATGAAAAAAAGTGTTTTGATGAAAGATGATTCCTCGAATTCGAATCACTGATTCCTACGATCATTCGATCGAGACTTTATCATTGGCTCGATTGTCGGTTCGAAATATTCGACCTCCTGACATTAATCCCATTCGCGAAAAATCAGTCGCAATGAATAGCGATTGGACCAATTTTTCTGGATTATCGAAGATCAATTCCGGTTTCAAAACTCCGAAACGAAGAGGATTTCTTGGTGGAAAAAGTGACAGGATTTCGAGGATCGTGAATCAAATTTTTAGGAGAACGTAACATTCAGAGGTGGGTTATTTTTTAATTCCGAAACATTTATAAATACTTTATTTTTGGTTTAGTAGTATTAATTTACGACCTTCATGATATTCCATCAAAAATTGACATGTTATTTCTAAATATTTGCGATTATTCTCGATCATTCTGTTGGAAAATATTTTTTAAAAACTGTTTCTTGCCAACTTTTTAATGCAGTTTTCACCGAAACCATCTATACATCGGTTGGTGCACTTTTACAGATCTGGAAAAGGGTTAAACTGGATGAATAATAACAGAAAAACTATACTTTCTCTATTTTCGAACTTTTATTAGTTCAAGATGAGCCATCGAATGGCTTCAAATGGTCATTCAGAATGAAAGAAATCAGCATTCATTTGGATAAAATATATATTTCAAATAGCATGACGACGTTTCGGTCAGATATGGACCCTTCTCAAGCGTTTTGGTAAAAACCTAAAATAATAATCATATGATTTAAATAGCATCAATTTAATTATTCAAAATGTGTAAAAAATCGCAAATATAGGGAAAATCTCCAAAACTATAATCATATCAAAAATACAAACCAGATGAAATTCGAATAGTTGTCTATAAATAAAAATATTAATATGCATTGCCACAAAATTTTCGAAACATAACATCAATCAATGCCAAAAAAAGAAAGCGGAATAGAAAAATGAAATTAGATCTCTATTAGACTCTCCGATTAGTCTGAAAAATGTTCTACAAATAAAACTGTAATTGAATAAAAGTGTTTTGTCGAAACCTAGTTATGGATTCAATTCAAGAATGACTTACTAATTTGAAAATATTGCATTGAAAAATTCCGTGAACATTTTTTTGTCAATGAGGGTTGAGAACCAAAATATATATTCATAAGTCACATTAAAAAAAATTAAACGTTCAAATACAGAAACAACACATAATCAGATTAAATTAAAGAATGCAAGTCATCTCCGAAAGTAAGAGTTCCGAAAGGTACTAAATCGAGTTGAGTGTTCTTGAAGCGATCAATTCATACTTATGGCGCCAAAAATTTTGAATTCAAGAGTCATTACCACGTTGCCAAAAATAGTTTATTGAAAACTGGAAAAAAAGTTGATAAACCAATTTGTTAATTCAAACTAAAATATTATTGTGTGAAAGAAGCCTGGAATTTTCATATCTAAGATTTACACAACTTTTTTCTCTCATGATATAAAAAGATTCTAAGGTTAAACGTTTCTTTAGGTTTGATTCTTGTTTCAAAATGATTGGATTGTCTAAGTCGAAATCATATATAAATTCTAAACAATGTTTGACCAACGCAGTGAAGCTATCATGATTTCCAACAATTCTATCGTGTTCTTTTATTCCCTGTTCCCAATTGTCTACCTGTTTGTTTTACATTTACATTTTACTTTATAAATTACTCTAGTTGTCTTTAACCTTGGTAACTGTAAAACTTCTTATCATGTGAAATATATTCAGCAATTTGTAAACAATTCAAAGCAATCAATTATTTTCAAAGACCATATCATGATATCCTTGGATGGGATAGGGATGTTCCCACATATGCCTGTTGAGTTAGTCACTAAATACATACATAAACAATGGAATAATATTGCACCATGGACTTTGATGCCCAGAGATGAATTCAATAATGCTATAGAATTTAGTCTTTGATCTACTTGTTCCAAATGTAACAATACAACTTATAAACAAATTGATAGTGCAGCTATGGGTTCTCCCTTGTCACCAGTAATATCTGAATGGGCAAAGGAACAACTTGAAACAGGATGTCTAAAAAATCTTCCTTTTAAGATCATTATTCATAGACATTATGCGGATGACGTGTTCTTGATAATTCTTGAACTTTTTGTGGACCTGACATCACAAACTTTTAATACTTTTCATCCTAAACCTCAATTCACCTTAGAATTAAAAAAAAATAAAACATTAAATTTTCTGAATATCTCTGTCATCAGGCCCTCAAATGGCGATTCACTCACTCACTGGTATCACAAGCTTACTTCGTCTGGTAGATATCTAAATTATGAGTCTGAACAACCTTTCTCACAAAAAAGCATGATATTTGGTTTGATTGATCACGCTATAGAACGATCCTCTTTAGAATTCAGGGAAAATGATGAAAAATGTTTAATTGAGAACTTATTTAATAATGGTTACCCAATACTTTTGGTTAGACATTTGATAAAAACGAGAGTACAGTTGATTTATATCATGGAATCTTAACAGAAAAAAATTGCAAAGAATGCTGGTTTAACTGTTTGTCCTTATGTTCCTGGTCTTCCTAATAAAATCACCAAGTTACTCAGAAAATACAAAGTTAAAGTTATTCATAAACCTTCAGAAAGCAAGAACCTCATACTTGAAAGCCCCATAGATGCGTTACTGAGATTAAAAATGACTGGAGTAGTTTATAAAGTAGAATGTTTAAGTTGTGAAGCCTGTTACATTGAACAAACAGGCAATTAGGACATCCATTGAAAGAACGCGATAGAAATGTAAGGAATTATGATAACTCCACTGCATTAGTTAAACATTGTTTCGAATTTACACACAATTCTGACTTAAAAAATCCAATCATTTTGAAACGAGAATCAAACCTAAACAAAAGTTTAACCCTAGAATCTTTTCACATCATGAAAGAAAAAGATTGTGTAAATCGTAGATATGAAAACTCTTGCCTTTTTTCAAATTAAAATATTTTGGTTCAAAATTAATAAAGCTTATCCATTTGTTTTCCAATTTTCAATAAACTATTTTTAGCAACGTGGTAATGATTTTTGAATTGAAATTTTTCGGCGCCATAAGTATGAATTGCTCGCTTCAAGAACACTCAACTTGATTAAGTACCTTTCGAAACTCTTACTTTCGGAAATGACGTGCATTCTTTGATTTAGTATGAT
>JAUMHM010099777.1:0-23785 GCA_032362435.1 Melikaiella ostensackeni
GACAAGCATACAGATTTTTTGTTTGTGGCGTCATCTCTGTGTCAGGCCGAAGACTTTTCAGCCCATGTAGTATATATTGCGAACAGGTATTATCGGGTAATGCCGAGAAGGGAAAAGGATTTAGTAGCTGAGAATCTGGGAGAACACAATACTAAGAGTCGGTTAAAACAAAGGCTATTTATTGCCACTTACATCAACGAAGAATATGGCCAGTCCGATTGGCACACAGGGCGGATTGAATGTGGTCGGCGACCGTGGTCCTAATAAGGACCGATGAGGTAGATGGGGTGGATCTCGGAGGTCTTCCCCAGGAAGTAGCGATAGGATCGGAGAGACTCAGGTGTCATTTTTTTCAGCACCTCATTACATACCGATACTTCGTACAGGATTTTGGAGCATATAAATAAATATAAGGGACTATATTGGACCTGCGATACCATTCGAGATAGGACCGCTGACAGTGACACTTCATTTTAAACGAATAAACTAGCTGTGATCTTTCTTCCATGAAACAAAAAGTGACTGTATACGATAATTACTTCAAAAATCAGGTAGGTGTAGGAGAACGTAGTAATTAATGTTGATTTATGTCGACCAGGGTTAAGATCTTTTTATAAATAGTTTTGTGAATAATACACTACACCAGCTGATCGCACAAATTCTTTTAGTTTCTTATTTTTCCATTAACCAGCGAGCCGAAGGGCTTAAAACACGAACTTCACTAGTGACCATACGTCAGTTGAGGAATCCAGACACTAACACATTTTCGACGGAGCTAATGCGGAAGCCACGACACTACGAGAACAGACAAGAAGACTTTGGTTGCCCGCATGGACGAGATTCCCTTGCACTCAAGGACAACCAGGGAGGCGACGTCTAGGTTCTCAGAGCGGCTATTTTAACAAACCGGTGCGGCCACATTGCCCTATTCTATATTGAAGCGCAGTGAACCGCGCGATGGGTCTGGGTTTTCTTCGAAAGCAGGGTCCATGCGCTATCTCGTGCCATCCATTGTAAGTGGTATTGTACACTCCTCGATCGGTCATCTGCGCATAACGTCTGACACTTGAGAGACCAGGAGGACGAATGTTAGACATTGCAGCCCACTCTTAGTTCGACGTTCACAAGAGTAACACTGTCTCAAAATTTATCGTGTGAAATCTGAGTTAAAGCAAAAAATATGGATGCCAATCGGATGTGGTTCACTACGGGATCGGCGTGTAACAGCAGGTGAGGTCTAATTATCCTTCAATTCTCATTCTGAATAGCTGACCGGTGGTTAATCTCCGCGCGCAGTTGTATTTAAATAGCTAGTTCCGAAATGTGTGCTCGTGAATTCTTTTCTGTGTAAATTCAGTGAGTCAGAATCCAAAAATTCGACCACGCGATCCCTCAAAATGTCTGACATTCACTAGATAGAATCCTTTCACCAATAATCGCTACTTTGTCGTACTCAGAATAACCTCGGGCATTTCATTTTTAAAAAAAAATTAATTCAATGAGTAACCATCGACAACCTTCCCTGGGGCTATAGCACCTTGGAGTTTGTGGGGAGGCTTAAGCGTGCGGGACAAGGGCAACCAACAACCCTCGGTCTGCATGAATATGGATATGTATGATAAAGTTCCTATAAACGGGCTCTTCTGGGTGAAAGTCGTACCCCTATAAGCGGGCTCTCCGGTGAGTGGGCATGGAGTTTGCATGCGGGGCTCTGCGAGGGTGGACCGCTTACATCCCTAGCTTCTCGTGGGATCGAAAAGAAATCATATAATAAAAGTAAAAGAGAGAAGAATGAACCCTTTCCCCTCGATCTGTCTATCCAGCTAGCCAAACTCGGGCGGCGGCTGTGACCCCGGCTCGCTTGGCAGCTGAGTGATCGACGGTCCCCCTGAATGAGTCCATGGAGACGGGAGCGACAAAGGAGTTTTCCCAGGAAAGAAAGGCAGCAACGGTTCTCTGGAAAGAATACTGAGAATGAAAGCGCAGCAAGCTAGAGTTGCGGCTGTGCTTTGGAACATCTTCAACAACAATGCCGACAATCAGCAGGAAGGCTCTAAAGAGAAGGAAGGGCTCAGAGAACACCCCGCCAGGGTGTCCAAGCTTACAAAAAGGCATAAGACAGCCCAGCTGCCGGCAAACAGGGAGTTATCAAGGGCTGGACTGACAGCTGCCCAGAGGACTAACCCCCTAACGGTGGTGGTGGCGTTAACGAGCTATCCGGACTTGATGGTCAATGCGGAGCGGTTCGACCTCTTCAGAAAGGCCACTTAGAGGGCGCTTGGAAGAGTGTCATTGAATCAATGGCCAAAATTTGAGACCTTCTTCTGTAGGGCAGGGGTGTTCATATTTGTCATAGCCGACTAAGTAGCTGAAGCTTAGCTGCAAAATACAGTGGCCGAGACAAGGCCCTGGGAAGATGCAGACATCAAAGTGAGTGGGAAGGCACAACGGGAGGATTTGAACAGCTCCTAGTTGTGAAGATTCCTGAATCCCAGACGAGGGCTCTTGCGGTCCCCAAAAACAGGCCCTTCTACTACCTTGGCCAGGTCAACTTTAGGGTTGCCGGTCAGGGACAGGAGGAGCCTATTGGAACGGAGAAGGATCAGGGGCAGACGAAAATGGCTGCTCCCGGTCTAACCATTACCCAAATTGACTTGCATCACAGCAAAGGCGCCTCTGCGGTTTCAGAGGGGCAGGGCTGTGAGGCACACAGGTATCTCACTAATCTCGGTTAGATAGAAATACCATAAGGAGATCAGGGGGGGCTGGCTTTTGTTACAGAGACCCCTTCGCGGCCAATCCAAGGGCCTGGATTCTGACGAAAGCAGTCAACGTTGTCCTGCTGCTAGAATTGTGTTCACAGAGAATATCGATTGGCCTTCTTCACGCGTCTCGTCAGCCGAGAGGGCGGGCGTGACGTCACACGGCAGTCTATGCTTCTAGGTATTTTGCGTCTTTTTCCGGGAAAATATTCGGGAATCCGGTGAGGGTCAATACCTACATTAAAATCACCCTGAATTGGATCTATATATATAATGCTTTTGAAGAGTAAATAATATATTACTTCTGGATACTTTTTGTCTTTGCTCAATAAGCGAACAAAGAAGGTCAGAAGGGTTAAGTGCAAGCATGCTAGGTTTAACCTCAATCTCTCGGAATCAAGACCCATCGTTAAAAATAACAACAGAGCAACGCACCTGTTTAATGGAATCTAAAGAAATATTTAATATCGAAGAACTGGCTCGTTTACGCTTTGCGATTGAGGAATCACTAGAACTCGCTGGCGACATAAATATGAGTATAAACCAAGTCGAGATAAGGTATTAGCGCAATTAGAACGGTACATAAGAGCCACGGATTTCGAATTTAATTTTCAGCATCTATTGTATGCAAGTTTAACGCGAATGGCTCATGAGTGGTGGAGCTTACTCGAAGAGGAAGGGGAATATTTTCAATCATTAAAAAAAAAGTTCTTCAAACGCTTCTGGAATGAAAATATTTGCAGAAAAATAGCAAGTTTCTTAAAACATGGATTCCACGACAACCGAGAAAAATCGCCCATGGTCGAACACGTGGTTAGAATGATTTCTGGTGATAAAGATTTAATTTTCCCACCTCCTGAATTGGATGTTGTTCGGCAACTCTCTAGATATTACACCGAAGAACTAAAGAATGCCATTCTTATGGGCGTTGAAGTCATGGTCCGATAGTGACAATGCAAACCACTCAAGATCAACATCCAGAGGCTACGGTGCACAGGACAATCGGAATAACTCCACGAGCTGTGAGAGATCGTCAGGTGAAAACTGGTGCAGGGCTGGAAATTCTAATCAGAAACAACCAGAACACTTAGTGGGAAATCGTAGCGACGGTTGGGAAAGCGTGCTGGAACCAACAGGTCTAAGATTCCGAAGATCGACTAGAGTGGGCACAGCAAAAAGGGATGCTGTTTACTTGAGTTCAAACGCGAATACTCTCGACCAGGAGTGCAAAACTAGAAAAGATCCTTCAGATCAATTGTCGCCCGAAATCGTGCAAGACGGTATTCGCCACCGTAATAATAGTATCAAAAACACTACTGATTCCGGAAGTGGTCAACAATCTTGCAGTACGAATCGTTCATATAAGATCTCATCTTCCGAGAACAAACATGTTCGATTACTCGAATCAGTCGTGGATGGAAACGAATTAGAGGCGGTAAATTAATTTGCGAATAAACATAATTATCTTCATGGAGGACATCCGGGAAAGTAAAGAGCCCGGTGTTATCTATGCACGTGTCGGTTGAGACTGACACGGGACTGAATTTAAGTCTCAGCAACGAATCTAATAATTATCGTGAGAAATTTCATGAAATAGCTAAAACTTTGGTAGATAAATCGAAGATAGAATATCCGAAAATTGACACTAACTTACTGTGTACTACTTAACGAAAAAGCTTATGGATAAACTTTACGCCGTTGATAAGCCTATCAAAATATACAAACTAAAAAATCTCAAGCCAATCATCTCGTTCCGTAACATATTTGCTCCGAATTCGGGCAAGATGGGTTCATATAAGCACCAATTATTAACGAAATATATTAAATCATATTTCTACCGATCTCATTCAATTCTAATGGCTCACAGAAAAGAAGTAGTCAAGGACATTGCTTGCAAAGTACAACACGTCTTCAGACCGAAAATTGCTCGCAACGAAAGACGTGCCAACCTCGACTACGGTTGAATTATAGCACGCAAATTAACAGCACTTGAGCGTGATAACCGATCATAAAAACAAAATAAATATATGAAACAGATCCTTCAGATCGCAAGAATCATAATTTTTTCATGTCTCTCAAACTTTTCTATCTTTATATACAAAATGTAAAAATCATATCAACAATCGCTTGTCTTCTTAAAACAATTAGATGCCAAATGAATATCTGCATGCAAATTCGATTGTCGCAAATTCGGATTACACAACAAACTTAACTCCACCTGCATAGAATCATGAAATACGATAGGTACTTTTCACTCCTCTTACTTTCTAAATTGAATCTTCATCAAGCTCGCTTTCCAAATAGTTATCAGAGGTAAGTGCAACGCTCAATTTACACGCTCCTTGGTAGTCGCGATACCAAGGCCGATGCACTTTCGCGAAATGCAATCGATATCATTAAAAAAAAAATGAGGACTGACTTTATCAAGACTTTTTTCAAAGCGACCGAGAATTAAGCGAAACCGAAATAGAGATAGAAATTGAATTAAGAAAAAATTTAAAAGAGATCGAATATCCGTCAATTTGCAATATAGGAAAGGTAGATTTGCAGAGTGAAATTAGTTCATTTCTTTCTCTGGAGATGCATTTGGTAGGTGGGAAGGTTGAATTGGGAAAAAGATTAAGGAAAGAAGATGTCGATGATAAGATGGGGGAGCCCAGTAGTGTGGCTGGGTTCCAACGAAGTACTTCATCATCCTTGCAGACATGCCGAAGAAGAAAAGAGGATATAGGGCCACAAGAGTCAGAAAAGAATAGCGCCAAGAGAAGGAAGAGAGATGAGGTCGTCTCTGGCGACTCACACAATTTGTGGATTGCCGATAATGAAGAGCAATTTTCTATAGCTGCCTTTGTGAATAAATTTGCACCAGCAGCTTTTATCTTTCAGGGATTCAAAATTAATGGTAAGATCGCAGAGGAGAGAGAAAGTTGTCTGAGCTTAAAATAGACAAACCGAAGTTACATAAAATAGTTTCATTGAGCAATAAGAAACGATTAATTTTCAACTTATTCGTTGAAGGAAATTTTAACGGCAAAATATGTGCGAAAAATATAGACATTGCCGTCTAGACATTAAAAGATGCGATGGACCAATTGTAACTTAAAACTTTCATCTTACCTCAAAGAGGTAACAGTTTTGATAAAATGACATAGAACACGCTCGAATTGGTATTCAGAATTTATTTTGACAAGGGCAATTACACTATAACTATTTGTTCCGTGGGAGTACAAGTGCTGCCTGAGTGCGAAGGTTTGCAAATAATCAAAGAATTTCATGACTCTATTGTAGGTGGATACAAGGGTGAAACAAAAACTCTTCAATTCCTTAAGGACCAATTTCATTAGCAGGGAATGAAGGAAGATGTTATAAGATACGTTAAAAGCTGTGAATCGTGTCAGAAGGAAAGCTAGTAAGAGTTAAAACAAAATTACCGATGTGCATAACTGCCACCCCCACAAGAGTTTTTGAAAAGCTACACATGAACATCGTAGGACATTTTCCTAGAAGTAGTTCGAAAAATTCATTTATGATTAAATGGCAAGATTGTCTTTCTGAATACACAGTTACAATTCCTTTAATTAAAACCGAAGTTCCAGACTTACCTGTTGCTTTTGCAGAAAATTTCATATGTGGATTTGGTTGTCCTGAAATTATACAAACTGATCAAGGTAGCAATTTCATGAGAAAAATTGTGGAAGATTTGCGAAAATTTTTCAAATTAGATTTATAGATCTTCAGCTTATCATGCCAAATCCTTAGGAGCTCTCGGAAGGAGCCATCATACATTCATTGAATATTTCAGACACTTTTGTGAAAAGAAAAATTGGTATCAGTGGTTACATTTGTAATGTTTTTCTTCAACAATACAGTACACGAGTCTATATGCATAGAACCACACGAGCATGTGTTCAGTCGTAAAGCAAGGCTACGATGCAAGAAATACTACAATCGTGAGCTTAAGGAGCAGAATTTTTAACCAGGACGATATATTTACCTCCTGGGAAGATGAAAGAGAAAAAAATTAGACGATCACTATACAGGTCTCTATAAAATAATGGGAATTTGAGGATACTAAAACGTATGAATATACATAAATCTAGAAAATAAAGTATTTCTTAACATGAGTGAAGCTTGGTAAAATATGAATAAAATATTGTTTCATTATTATTATCGTTAATTGATGTAAAACTCCTTGAGATATAGAATGACAAATCCAAAAACATAAATACTCAAATTTCGTTGGATAGCCACAGTAGGTATAGGACCGCGGAAATCATAAATAAAAGTCAATCCTCGTCCACTGACTTCTTCAGCGCAGGAAGAGATATAAGGGGGGGGGGGGAGGAGAGCAGTGTCCTCTTCACCATTCTAGGAAATAGAGCCCATGTTAAATCGTTAATCTAACCTAAGAAGAATATATAATGAATTTGTTCTGAAAAGTATATCAAAATTTGTAATCTTTACTTTTAACTATTGTAGGAAGTATACGTCTTATTTCTGCATTCTTTAGATGTAAAATTAGTAGACTTACTTATATGTAATTAGAAAAAAATTTTAATTCAAAAATATTATGGAAGACTCTATTTCTCTCTTAGGATAAGTAATGGAACACCTCGAAAAAGTGGGAAACGAAAATTATCATAATAAATGATAAATTGCTTTCTCTAAAAATGTCCTAGGTGAATCTTTTTTTCTCACATTAAAAGAAAACGGGCGAGATTAATGATGATTGAAGAGAACACTTAGGTCGACTTATTCCTCTAGAAGAAAAACGACAATTTGAAGGAAAACTAGATGAACAAGGAATTTCATAAATAAAATTTTGTAGCTAAGAGTAAAAGATTATACCAGTCCCGCATGTTTCTCCTTCGTCAAAATTTGGGTTGAGCGCTACCACAGTTATCTTACCAGCAGCTATACATCGTAAACACGTTTTGATATGCTTGATACGGACATTTGACTTAAAATGGAACAACATTGTTTTGAATTTAAGAACCACGTTGTAGCGTGACTCTTCTATAAAGGTGAAGGTGTACTGGTCCCGCTTTTCTTATTATTTGTTGTTTGCGCCATCAAAGGCAGCACTTCCTTGATCACGATAATTCGGGATAAATTCTAACTAAAAATAATCGACTTCATATTCATTGATACTTAAAACAATATATTTTGAGTAACAGAGAAGAAGAGAGATTGGTATCAACGAGGGCAGGTTGACATAAAAAGCCCTGGATATAAACCATATGTACGCAATTGCAAGAAGTATGAAATGCTGAGAACCTACGAGTAGATAGAGGCATGACGCTGAAATAATTACGAAAGATATTGTGACAGGTTTATTGTAGCCTTGTAAGAATTCAGAATGTGAGTCTTGATAGCGTTCCAGTTTTTAGTGCTTTACGACGTAGCGCCGAAACGAGGCTTGTCAATGAAAACTTTAGTGTGAATGATATGTAGGTTTTTCCATGGGAAATGCTAGAAAGTGGTTGAGAGGGACGGAGTGCATGGACCAGATTCATTTTTGTAAAAAAGTGGGGGACGTTCTGCGCAACTCTGAAAGCTTTCATTAGGGAGATGCACTTCGATCCTAGATCAGGCTGAACCAGAAATAATTGACACTTAACGCGAACTGGTCGTTTATCTTCAAAGCTCTTAAATATACTTATGTAAAATTCTTGAAACTTGTCGACTAAGAATTATATTTCAGTGGATTAATTATATTTGCAAGTTTCATAATACTTCTCATAACATATCAAATAGTCCTCACAATCATAGTTATTGATCGCAGTTTCACTACACTATTGGGTTGTCGATTCCACCCTAGCGGGGTGAGTTTCTACTTCTTGTTGTGGAAACGATCTCAGCCGACTTCAAGAACGACGTCAAGAAATCAACATAAGAACTCATCATTCAATTCGACATTCAAAACTGATATTCCTCAATTCTTAATTTTACTTTAAATTTACATTTCGCGCGTAAACTGATATAGATCTTTACAACAGGAAGAATATGGCGCCGCCTGTCAGTCATAGGATGAGTTGAGCTCATAAAGCGGAACTCGTCAGCAACAACAGCTTCTACATAAAAAGTCGGAAAGTCGGATAGGGCTGGTAGATACCAAGCGAGGGTTGCCAGCCCACTTAGCCACAAGATTTTGTATATCTACGCCTATGTGCTCCGAACCAGCCAACCATGTGAGCGCTTTCAAATTTACGATATCACTGACGAGCCTACTGTTAAATTCTTTAAAAAATAAATGCTGATAAATATTCAACAAATAAAAAATAAACTTCATGACTGAATATCTAATAATCTCCAAAATGGTTCAAGCTTCGTCACAACTTCCCACTGCATACAGCACTATAGATAGATAATTAAACTCTGAAGACTTCTATAAGTTAATAATTTCGTATAAACAATTTTTCATTTAAACTCTTGTTTCAGAAGCATTTCAGAGGATCAGAATGCCAAGTTTAAAACAATCATGACCTTTTGTTGCGAAGTTGTTTTAGTTTGAAAACCCGTAATTAATTATTGATGTGTAATTGTTCAAATTGAAACAATTTTGCTATAATTTCACAAGAACTTGTATTTCCTGAAGCGGCAACCATATATTTGTGTAAAGATTTTGTTCCTAATATGTATTTAAATTTTGAAAAATGAATATTTATCATAACACGACAGAATTTTCTTCAAATAAAAGTTCATTTTGCATGGAATTGATAAACTTTAAAGAAATATTGTTTATTATAAAAACGTAAATTTCGACTGGTATTTTCAGAACTGAAGTAAATATTCCGCGTTCATATAATATTTCTAAACATATTGCAGAAAGTATTTTTTGTCAACTATTTTGCGTATTAGTTGGTTTCGTGTGACAAATATTCGTCGGAGGAAAATATGTTCAGACAGCTTTTACTGGTCCTGGATTGATCTTGTGAAATGCAAAAGAGAAAATAAAAAAAAACGTTTAATGGAAAAGCAGAAAACTGGAATAATTAAAAAAATAATCAATTGCGACTATCTCGAGAACGCGCAATCTGCCGAAGACGTATCACACAAATTCAGAATGAAGAAATCATTCTGCATGAGAATCATTACAAATATTGAGGCGATTGCGACGATCTGACAGGAATGGGCATGGCGTCTGAACTGAAATTTGTTCAGACTAGTCGTATAGGACAAGGAAACCAAATGTGGATCGAGTTATTCAAACAATGTGCTTAAAAATACAATTATGCTAAAAAATTAATTTCTCTTGTAGAAAATGTTAGATGAATCCTTTGGTGTGAGAAATACAAATTGCTGAATTGCAAAAAAAATTATTACTTTGAGAACATATATTGTTACGGTATGATTTCAATCGACATTTGGACCCATGGTCCGAATGTGGATCAGTCTCGGAAAAGATTAAAACCTAGCTTATAATCAAAAAGAGGATGTTCAAAAGTGAGTTCGACCAATAAAAATAATAATAAAAAATTTGTACTACTTATATCGTCGGTGATCCGAAATTGGGCTCGGGCTGATCACTGTGTGTTTCACGCTGAAAATTCAGAAAAAAGATGAGCTAAAACAATTTAAATTTGGATATATTACTTAATACTAGCAAATAATGAACTTTTCATTAACTAGTTGTAAATAAAACAAAATTCTATGCGAAATATTCGTGTCAAAATTATAATATAAGAAATCTCATACTTACATATTTTAAAATACTTATTATCGTACTATATGAATGTACATTGATTGAGAGACTATTTTTATTGATTGTTTTTTTACTGCCTATTAAATAAATTCTTTGTAAAAAGTATTTGTGATTAAATCTTAAGTTCGTTGCTATCGTCTTGAATCGACCCCTTCAAGCTCGTCTCAATCTCAATTATGTGTCAATTCATATTTTGAAATACTCATTATCATACTATATAAATGTACACTGATTGAGAAACTATTTTTAATAATTGTTTTTCTTTTCCTGCCTATTTCATAAATTATTTGTGAAAAGTATCTGTAATTAAATCTCAAGTTCTTTGCTATGGTCTTGAATCGTCCCCTTTAAGCTCGTCTCAACCTCAATTATATGTCTCGATAATAAAACAGATTTAAATTTATTAAGTGTTTTTTTATAGTTAAACTTTAGTCATATTTACTTTTTCATATATTCGTCCGGAAGACCATTATTCATATTCATTTGATCTAGAAACTGGAAATTTGAATCCGTTAAAACTTTTTTTTCTTACGAATTTTGATCTGAGGAGTTTTCTTTTTGTGGAACGTAACATATCCTGACTCATCCAGAAAGCGGGTCTTTATTGGCTTTCCCCACTGGTGGCCAAGGAAGTCCTCACTCGTGTGCTACTGCTGCTGGCGTGCTCTGCTTGAGACAGCCGATTGTAGAACGATTTATCACCTATTTCTCAGCCTGTCGGTGAATATGATTGATTGATTATCGCCTCGGGATATGTTACGTTCAACAAAAACGGAACTCCTTAGATCTAAATTCGTAACAAATAAAACTTTTGACGGATTGAAATTTTCAGATTTCAAAACAAATTAATATAAATAATAGTCTTTTGGATAAATATTTGAAAAAACTAAATATGGCTAAAATTTTAAAGAAAATAACTTTAAATCAATTCAAATCTGTTTGATTATGGCGACACAAATTTAAGATGGAGACAAGCTTAAAAGGAACGATGCAAGACGATAGCAAAGAACTTAAGATTTAAATACAGATACTTTTTACAAATAATTTATTTAATAGGCAGTAGAAAAAAAAATTATTCAAAATAGTTTCCTAATCAGTATACAATTATATAATATGGTAATAAGTATTGCATAATATGAAAATATAAGATATTTCATATTTTCATTTCATCACAAATATTTCGCATACAATTTTTTTTTCATTTACAATTAGTTAATAAACAGTTTATTATTCGTTGGTATTAAGTAATATATCCAAATTTAAATTGCATTAGCTTATTCTTCTTCTGAATGTTTAGCGTGGAAGACGCAGTGATTAACATTAGGGTCCGAGACCTAATATGGTTTATATCTGAGGTGTTTTATGTCGACCTGCCCTCGTCAATACCAATCGCTCTTTTTCGCTGTTACTCAAAATATATTGCTTTGAGTATTAATGCATATAAAACCGATTATTCTTAGTTTGAAATCATTCCGCATTACCGTGATCAAGAAAATGCTGCCTCTGATGGCGCAAACAACAACTCATCAGAAAAGCGGCATCGGTACACCTTCACCCTCATAGAAAAGTCACGCTTTAGCGTGACCTCTAAATTCAAAACTATGTTGTTCGATTTTAGGTCAAATGTCGGTATCAAGCGTATCAAAACGTCTCTTCAAGTTATATAGCTGCTGGTAAGATAACTGTGATTGCGCTCAACCCAAATTTCGACAAGGGAGAAATATGCAGGACTGGTATAATCTATTACTCCTAACTAAAAAATTTTATTTTTGAAATTCTTTGTTCATCTAGTTTCCCTTTAGAGAAGATGACAAACTTTGCTATACTTTTCAGAACAAATTAACTATACATCCTCCTTAGGTCAAGTTCACGATTTAACTTGTGCTCTATTTTCCTAGAATGGTGAAATGGACACTGTTATCCTTCCCCCCTTACATCTCTTTCAGCGCTGGAGAAGTCAGTGGACGAGAATTGACTTTTATTTATGCTTTTTGTGGTCCTATTTCTACTGTGCCTATCTAATGGAATTTAAGTATTTATGTTTTTCGAATTGTGATTTTTTATCTCAAGGAGTTTTACATCAATCAACGATAATAATAAAAGAATATTTTATTCTCATTTTACAAAGTTTCACTTATTCTAAGGAATAGTTCATATTCTAAATGTATGCTAATGTGAATACTTTTTAAAGTTATTAAGGTTCATAGCGCAAAAATGAGTGCTCTATTCGGTTCATGTGAACAATTTTCAATCCTTTGTTTTCCTTTTCGATTAACGCGTTATTATCTCCTAAAATCCCCGTTACCCGATAGGAACCAGTGAACTGATTGTCTCATCCGTTTTGTCTTTGGTCTTCTGTGAGGTAAATATATCGTTCTGGTTGAAAGTCCTGCTTATTAAGCTAGCGATCGCAGTACTTCTTGCATCGTACCAGGACAACCAAATCCACATATGAAATTTTCAGCAAAAGCAACAGGTAACTCTGGAACTTCGATTTTAATTAAAAGAATTGGACCTGTGTATTTAGAAAAGCAA
Organism: Melikaiella ostensackeni; assembly: GCA_032362435.1. Lineage (NCBI taxonomy): Eukaryota > Metazoa > Arthropoda > Insecta > Hymenoptera > Cynipidae > Melikaiella > Melikaiella ostensackeni. The sequence goes on from JAUMHM010099777.1 coordinate 13,003, forward strand.
TCTTGCCATGTAATCATAAATGAATTCCCCGAACTAGTTCTAGGTGAAGGACCTGCGATGTTCATATTTAGCTTTTCAGAAACTCTTTTGGGGATATCAGTTAAGCACATCGGTAATTTTGGTTTGACTCTTACTAGCTTTTTTTCTGATACGATTGACAGCTTTTAACGTATCTTATAACATCTTCCTTCATTCCCTGCTAATGAAATCGGTCCTTAAGGAATTGAAGAGTTTTTGTTCCACCCTTGTATCCACCCACAGTAAAGTCATGAAATTCTTCAATTATTTGCAAACGTTCGCCCTCAGACGGCACTTGTACTCTAACGGAACAAATAGTTATAGTGTAATCACCTTCGCCAAATTGCGTTCCAAATACCAATTCAAGCATATTACTTCAGTTTTTCTATTTTAAGCTCAGAAAACTTCAGAAGTGATTGATACATTAAATTGCGACCTACTGCCGTTGTAAGGAAATCTTTCTCTTCCGGCTGCATTTTCACCATTAATTTTAATTCCTTGAAAGATACGAATAATGTTTTCTTTTTTGTCTACATTAAGCTCATCATTATTACCTTCATAGTAAATAAATTCCGTATAATGAATAGGACCACAAGTACATCTCTTGCCAATATAAGCTTCGGGTGCACGTTTCCTTATAAAAGCAGCCATAGAAGATTGCTCTTCATTATCGGCAGTCCACCCATTTTGTACGTCGCCACAGATGACCTCATCTCTCTCCTTTTTTTGGCGCTACACACTTCTGTCTATTCTGGCCCTACATGCTATTTCCCTCTTCGATATGTCACCGAGAATGATGACGTACTCCGTTGGAACCCAGCCCCACTACTGAGCTTCATCATCTTATCATCGACATCTTTTTTCCTTAATCTTTTCTCAAATCCAACCTTTCCACCTTCCAAATGCATCTCCAAAGAAAGAAATGAACCCTCCTTATTTACTGACTTGACCATGCCCTCTTACACTTGCAAGCTCGAGGAGGCCGCCCTTGCCTCGATGAGTTCCTAAACATATCGAATTATTCCACTGTGCGAATCTACCTTTTCTATACTGCAAATTGACGAATATTTGGTCTCCTTTAGATTTTCTCTAAATTTCATTTCTATCTCTATTTCAGAAAGAACTTTCTCCATAAGATATTTGTAATATATCATCTGTCATTTCACGGAACGAATCTCAGAGACCGTTCAAGCGAGAACTCCTGCAGCATCCTGAGTGCTGCTATCGATAAAGTCAGTTCTTATTTCTTTGTCAATAATATCAATTGGATTTCGTCAGAGTTCAGGAGGAAATGAGTCTTTTATCATTTTCCAGCAACCCTCTTATGGAATGTGATTTTCTCCGTGATTGGCGTAGATAATAAATTGAAATAAAATCAAGATAGATTGAGCATTTCCATACTTAATTTTGTAATTTTGACTTCAGATTCAAAACTAAAAACTTGGGAGGCAACCCAAAAACATAATCACAGGAAAACCATTTCGGTGCTCATTGGTAGATTTTCTGCAAATGTTTTTTTCATTGTGATTTAAAAAAATATATAGAAAGACGACAGAAAAAAGAAGGAAGGGTATTCTGTGGTTGGTTTCTTCCCCTTTCCCCTTTTTTCTGGTTATTTAATTTGAATGGTGACATTTGAAAGTGTGTTGTCCAAATTTTGTCGTTAGATTTTTGTATTTTCCTAATTTCCAAAAAATTCGTAGTCAAGTTTCAATGTTGGAAGTTACAGAGAAATTTAAATTTTGATTTAGTTTGAATTTAATTTCTTGAACCGGTTTTTCTTATGGAAGCTTTTAATTTTTTTTTAAATCCTATGAAATCCTCAAATATTGTAAAAATTCCTTGAAATCCCTTGAAATTTTGAATATATCGTAAAATCTCCTTCAAATCTTTAAAATCTCGCAAAATCTTTGAAAAGTCCTTAGAAATACTTGAATCTCTTGAAATTCTCTATAATGCTACAAAATTCTTCAATATCACATGAAATTCTAACCCCCGTCAAGTCACATTGCGGCAAGTCACATTGGTGGCAAGTCAGACTGGCAGAAAGTCACATTCGTGGTAAGTCTCATTACGGCATCTATCATTCGGAAAAATTTGAAAGCCACAAAAAATTGGCAAAAGTGCCAGAAGCCACGCCTGTGATTAGTCACATAAATAACGTAAATCACACCCCTACCCCTTTCCAAAGTTTCGCGACAGGGAAGAAGGGGATGACACCGCTATGATTGGTCGAAGAAATAATTTAAGTCAACCCACTAATTTTTGCTGATTTGTTGTGGATTTCAAATTTTTCCGGATGAGAAATGCCGCAATGTGACTTGCCGCGAATGTGACTTACAATGTTCCAATGTGAATTGCCCAAAACGTGACTTTCCGCAAATATCATTTGTTGCCAATGTGACTTGCCGCAATGTAAATTGCATGTTTGGCATAATCCGGACTCGATAACTTTGTTTTAAGATATTAAAGTTTTTGACCAGAGTGCGATAGAATGAGTATTCAAGAATAAAAGTCACATTTGCGAAAATAAAAGTATAAAAAATATATTTTTGGGGTGTCAGTATAGCTTCGGAGTCTTCCGTAGTTTAGTTCGTCGATTTTTTCCACATTGAAATAAGGATTCGGTTTTGTAAATATGCATGACCATGAAGGGGTGTTCAAGGAATTCGTACCAATGCAGACGAATAATTTGAGCCCCTAAAAAAGCTGAATTTGGTTGCTGATCTGACTGGCGAAACGTCTACCTGGCCTAACTAGCCTTTTTGTAAGTGAATGTTTTCGCATGAAATTTCATTTTGCATACGTACAAACGTATGTCAAATGAAAATTTGAAAAATTTGAACTTCGAGGAGATGAAATGAAATTTTTTATTTGCCCCTAGCTTGGTAACCAAGAGTAAACAAACAAAAATATTAAATGTATAAACGACGTACAAACGTATTGTCACATGACCGTAAGTACTTATAATATAATTATGAATAATACTCTATAGTATTACTTATATTTGATGTTATAATACCTGTATTACCTATGTACGTACGCGTAATAATCAGTCAGACAGTATCAGAGTTTGCTCTTCGAGTCTTGTTCGCGAACATCATTAGCAGTCCAGCTTCATTCAACGTAACACTTTTTTACACACGTTTACTTAATCATCGAGATTTGGCCATTATTGACAGGTCTCTAATGAACGAGGCCATGCCTACAATTAGTCTACATCCTTTTGGAAGGTAGCACCCGTCTGCGACATTTGGGGTCTGTCCATTGATGCTGGTAAATTTGTATCACACAGCTGTTTAATCAACTAGCCGTAGCACGAGTCTCCAACAAACAAGCTTCGGTAAGTATAACTAAAAACCGATTATGACCTTTCGCCTGCATTGTTCTAACATTACCAACGATTCATGAGTCTCTTTCCTTCCAGAACTTACCCGTGTTCAAAGAAGGAAGTCCGGCTGGTCCATCTTTGTCTCTCAAATATCTTTCTTTCTCTGTGTCTCAATTATAGAATCCAAAAAAACATAGTTAACTGTGAGGGGGACTCGCAAACTAAAGATGGGTGCAGGATTTTGAATGATCGAGAACAGGCAAAGTCAGTGATCATACACCATGTTGTATCAGTAAAATCAATTTGTTTGATAACTTACAATTACGAAGGGCTCAGCGAGCAAAAGTATTGGAAAAACCCGAACCGAACGGCGAAGCCAAGATTGGTTGGAAAGCTGATATTTTTCGAGTTGGCGAAGCCAAAATCCTAGAGTTGCGGAAGAGTTGGACAATCCCGGCGGGTGGGCAAACGAGAACTGACTTGCGGTGGTGAGAATTTTGGGGACGAGACCCTGGTGCGGGTCCTCTCCCCACTCTCTGTTCTGACTCGCGGGGCCGTATGTGGCAGGGGTCATAACCGTTATAACCTCCCACCCCCTGTTTGGGACTGGGTTCATTCCTCTACGAGCTCTTCTATAGCAAAAATAAAAAAATCCTACCTTTCCAAAAAAAAATTAAATACAATACTTATATTTTTTCATTTATTTTTGCTCAAGTTTCCATTTCTGCGTTATTTTGACTTCCTTAGGTCTTCTGCTAGAAATTGACTTATTTCCTAATTTTTACTTTTGATTTTTCTCAAATATGATAATTAATTTTTTGTAAATAAGATTCATCTTGGCCTCTTATAGCCTTTTTTCTTTTCTCCTATTCTTCCTTCTTCTTTTTTTTTCTTCTGAGAGTTTTGTTGAGTGGAGGCTGACCTAGCTCTCACCATTGTTTCATTGATAGTTAAGCAGGGCCTCCCTCCCCAACAACTCCTCCAAACAATCCTCACCTTTCAGGGCTAATCTCCTGTCCATTTCCTGAAATTGAACGAATTTCCGTCTTTTCTGTTTTTGGTCATTGTTTGTGTATGTGTATTTTTGTATAGTTTTAGTAGCGTAAAATCAATTTGTTCACATATATACCATTCTTAAAGCAAAAACTTGTATTCATTTTTCAACGTTTATTTCTCAATATCTTTAATATTCCAATTACCTAATGATTTACCATTTTTTGTTTCTATTTCGTAAATTGTTGGCGAAATTTTTGCTTCAAAGAGAAATGGTCATTCGAAATTTTTATTCAATTTTTTGGCTATTCCTCCCCCTTTATTTAATAATGTTTGATTGCTTTTTAGTACTTATTTGCCAATTTCGAAACTTATCGGTCTACGTCTGAGATTATAATATTTGGATTGTGTTTTATTTGCGTTATTTAAATTCTTAACTACTTCTTCTCTAATTATTTTTAATTTTCGCATTCTATCCGCTCATTTTTCGGACTCCTGAAATTCCATTTCGTTCTTATCACCTAAATCTTTATTGAACGCTTGAACTGGTTACCCAGTAAAAAAAAAACTAATTGCGACGAATTGCGGCGAATAAACATTTTTGAATCCGCTCGAATCTTGCTTTCTGATTCGTTGAAACAAATTGAGCCCGCGCGAATTTAATGCGTGTCAAGTAGCCTTAATTCGTGTTCAAGGTCATTTCGACAAAAATTAATAAAAAGTGCATGTCTGAAGAGTCGAACCAGCGATCCCACGTATATGAGTTCAGAGGGCGATCACTGGGCTACGGAAATCTTTGACAGATATTTAAAACGGATCGTTTATGGTTAGCGCGTTGGTTATAACTTACGAATTCGATTGAATAGACCAAACATTAATTGCATTCGCGCTGACGAATTTAGGAGAATTAGAGTTTGTCTTCAAACCGGGCGAATTGAACTGAATTGGCCTGCACTGAAATTAATTTGTGCTGATGAATACACACGAATTGGTTCCCCTCAAAATTTTTCTCTGAATTCGGGCGGATAGGATATTTGAAAATTATATAAACCTGTCAAAAAATGTCTACTCGTATTTAATGCAAATTGTAAATCGACTAAATTTTCATCCCATAATTTGTGATCTGTTTCTGGGTATGCTTTTATTGCTGTTTTAATTGACCTATTGCATCTTTTAGTTGGATTCGCTTGCGCATGATATTAAGGAGTTTTTAAGTGTCTTATTCCAAATGTTTTTGTCAAATTTATTATTGATTTATTCATTCATTTTTTGCCGGTATCTGTGAATAAAATTCTAGGTGTTCACCATTTTGAAATTATCCGTTTATGAAATTCTTTTTTAATTGTTAATGCTCATTCATTTTTAACTAGTATCATCTCTAATCATTTAGTAAACATGTCAACAAAGACTAGAATATATTGATTTCCCGACTTTGTCACTGGTAAAGGGCCCATCATGTCTGATGCTAGAACAGTCCATGGTTTCTCAATTTTTCTTCTTTCCATTAAACCTATCTGAGTATTTACTTTTGGTTTTCTTCTTTGACGAATATCACATTTTTTTACATATTTTAACGTCTCATAGTACATTCCAGGCCAAAAATAATTTTCAGAAATTTTCGCGTGGGTTTTTTTTTATACCTAAATGACCTGATTGTTTATTGTCGTGATTTTCAATTACAACTTGTTCTCGTAATTCTTTTAGTATCGTTAATTTCCACGGGTTGCTATCTGAATCTTAGCTCGATTTTAAAGGGTCGGGTCTATAGAAATGTAATTGATTATCTCGTATTCTCCAGTTTGGATTTTTTTCTGGCCTACTTTTAACATTCAACATTTTAGTTTTATACCAATTATCCTCAATTTTTTTGGAATTTTTTTCCTTAGTTCCTACTATACTGGTTAAAATACTTGAAACTTTTATTTCATTTTCATTTGACCTTGATAACGCATCTGGGACATGGTTTAAACTTCTTTTTCTATAAATAATTTCATAGTTGTACTCTAATAATTCTAGAGCCCATCGTGCTAGTCTGCGAGTTGGATTTTTCAAATTATGAAGTCATTTTAAGGCAATATGATCTGTAATGACTTTAAATTAATATCCCTTTTAATATGGCTTAATCCTTCTTATCGCCCATACTACGGCTAAACATTCTTTTTCGGAAGCAGAATATTTGTGTTCTGCTCCATTTAGACCTCTACTTGCAAAAGCTATCACATAATTTTCGCTTTTTATTGTTTGTGTTAAAACGGCTCCTAATCCTGAATCACTCGCATCGTTTCAAGTTGAAATGGGCTTCCAAAGTCAGGGCAGGCTAATATTGGTGCTGTTGTTAGTAAATGTTCAATAGTTGTGAATGCCTGTTTCTGTTTGTCAGTTCATTCCCACTTTACTCTTTTCTGTAATAACTTTTGCAGGGGTTCTATGATCTCTGCTTATTTTTTAATGAATTTCCTATACCATGATGCCATTCCTATTAATCTTTTTATTTGTTTGATTGTTTTTGATCTTGAAAGATTCATAACAGGTTTAATTATGCCTTCATCTACTTGCAGTCTTTTTTGGTTAACGAAGAATACCGTCAAGTTAGCAAAAGACATTCGGTTTTAAATCTGGTGTTATTATTTTTTCTATCAGGCGCTGGAATGTAGCAGAAGCATTTGTTAATCTAAACGGCATTCTTTTACACGGATACATTCCTTTGCCCGGGACTATAAAGGCCGTTATCGGTTTAGATTCTTCGTCCAGCGGTATCTGATGATATGCCGAACGAAGATCAATTGTCGATATATATTTTGCTGAACTCAGCGCGTTTAATATTTCTGACATGATGGGGATCGGGTATAAATCTTTTTTAGTTATTTTATTAACTCCCCTAAGATCCAAACAGAATCTGTATTTCCCACTAGACTTTTTTATCATAACTATAGGGTTCGACCAATCACTATTAGATGGTTCTATAATTTTATCCTCTAAAAGTCTATCTACTTCCTCATATATGAATTCTCTCATATTTCTGATCTAGCTCTTTATCTTATTCCTATCTTTAATTGTTTTTTTTTGCTTTCTCTCTATATATTTTGACTAGCTTGCTTATCTAATTTCTCGACGCCCACGCTGGCTCTTGCCAGTGTTGCGTCGCTTGAATTGTAGGGTTTAGGGTGTGGGGCTCCATGCCCCACTACTTGCTTTTCCAGTCGGGGCACCGGCGTGTTTAAGTCTCTCGCGTTACCTGGAGGGAGGACTTGTTGCGGAGGGTACGGTGAAACGGGAACTGAGACTTCGCACGGTAGCAAATCTGTCTCTGTCCCTTGCATGTGATTTTTCAAGCTCATCTTTGATCCGAATTTTAATTTATTTTCCTCGCTCTTCCTATTCTTTTTTTCTCGGTATTATTCATTACCGATTCCTGCATTTTAGTTAAATTCGCTTCTATCGCATACGTAATATTTGGTTATTTTGGTAAGTACCAAATCTTATTCTCATAATCCGTTTTCATTCCAATTTTTTCAATCATATTTGTCCCTGATATACCTATTGATTTCAAATCAGGTACTTTTCTGAATAAAAAATATTTTTCTACATGTCCAATTTTAATTGGGATTAAACCTTGACCTGTTATTTTTAATTTTTGGCCATTTGCGTCCATTAATGTATCGTTTATCGGTTTCTTAATTTCGTAATCTAAATCTTTCACTGTTTTTATAAATTTTTCACCAATATATGAGTGAGTTGCACCTGTGTCAACTAGCATTCTGAATTTATGATCTTTAAAATGTATCATAAGGTGAAATCTTGTTTCATCCGTGTGGTTTGAGTTTTGGTTTCCCAAATCCGGATTCAAGAAATCCTGCACGCTTGGATTCATTTCACGTTTTTTATTATTCCAACTATTCCCTTGATTCGAAGTTATATTTTTTTCATTTTGTTCTTGTTTATTATCTTTCTTATCTTTTGCCTTTGTTATTATCCTCTTCCGCATTATATAAAAGCGCTGGTATTTGCAGATTATTTTTATTTTGTCGTGACTGTGTGTTTCCTAACAGCTGACTAATTACATTTAATAATTAGTCTGCTGGGTTTTGATTTCTATACTCGCTATTGTTTTTATTAAATCGTGAGTTTTCTTGAAATCTAGCATCATCTGGATAATTATTATTATTGCTTTCAAATCTCGAATTAAAAAATCTATGGTTTCCATTTGGAAATCAAGGTTGAAATCGTTGTCTATTTTATTAATTTTGAGACCTCGGTCTGAATTGTTTTTGTTGATTTTGATCATGATTTTGATTTTGTTCTCTATTCTGATTTTCATTATTTCCTTTATCTTTTTCATTTTTGTCATTTTTAGTATCCTTTTCATCTAAAATGCTTAATTGTTGACCGCTGATTTTAGCTTTTGATAATTCTGTTTCCCAAACACGTCGTTAAATTTCTAATTCTGAAAAATTTGAAAAAGCATTCCTTGCAATATAGACTTTATATTCGATTCTTAAATTTTCTTATGTTTTTCTTAATAGCCATTCTATGCTTGGACGTGGCATTAATTTCTCGAATAATCGCGGTGGTGAGAATTTTGAGGACGAGACCCTGGTGCGTGTCCTCTCCCTACTCTCTGTTCTGGCCCGCAGGGCCGTATGTGGCAGGGGTGATTATAACTCCGTTATTCAACTTCTTTTCAAATAAATATCTGTTCATAATTTACTTTCAACTTTGACTTGTCCTCATTCCTGATCCATTACGGACAAAATCGATGAACTCAGGAACTACTTGACGAATGTCAAGTCTTCCATAGCGTAACAGTACAAAAAGAATGCAATGCAAAAAGAATGCGATGCAAAAAGAAAATTTGAAAAATTTGAACTTCGAGTGGATTACACGAAGTTTTGATTTGCCCCTACCTTGGTAACCAAGAGGGTGCAAACAAAAATATTGGATGTACCAACAGGACAACTGACTTACAAACGTATGCGAAAAGAAAAATTGAAAAATTTGAACTTCGGGGGGATCAGACGAAATTTTGGATTTTTCTCTAGCTTGATAACCAAGAGGGTACAAGCGAAAATATTTCATGTACAAACAGTACAATCGACGCACAAACAATGGGTCCGTATTGATTATTAGAATCACGATGCGTGCGCTGACAAATTAACATAGTGTAAATTAAATGATTTCTTAATTGTCCGTAAAATTGATCAAAGCTTACAGAAATTTCATAATTTCAAAAAATCTGCCTACTGAGCGGGTACATTCTCGTCGCGCGCTGCATATGCAGCTCGCAAGTTTGAACACGCCTAGGGCGCGCGTCTGTCGTATCTCGTGGTTCGCATTCGATTATAGTATGTCCAGAACGCAAAATTGTCTATACTATATTTGAAATATATTATATTAAGTGTATGTTATAATAACTTATCTACCATCATCTGAGACTGCTTATTTAGATATTGCAAAATAAATTCCAAATTTCATTCCTTATCATTATTTCAATCTTAATTGCTCATTTTACATTAATCTCTATTCTCAGTAATTCATAGCTAAAACCATAGATATTGGCGGTAGGAGCCCAGGTGGAAATACACGACCGGCCCAGTACTGGCCCAGCACAGCATGCCGGAGTTTCAGTACTGGTTGGCTATGCTGTTCCAGTACTGGGCTAGTACAAGCTTGTCATACTTGGCAGTTCTGACGTGCTACTCCTGATGCAGTACTGACTGCCAATACTGGGATAATACTGGAAAACTACTGGCGTATCAAAGTACCGGAATTAATTAAAAAATCTCTAAATATCATTTATTTGTTCTTAGAATGCATCTACATAATCTATACATGCTAACATGACTGAATCACGTGCAAATATCATATATAATTTCAAAAATATAAATTTTAATTTAATTTTACGATTAATTTAGTCATCCCGCATTGCTGTACTCTAGTGATGCGAGAAAAAAGTTATTAAAAAATAAATAATTATAGACTTAAAGTATTTTGCGAACACTCAACAGAAACGATAATTAATGAAAAAGTCGATAAAATCATTGATTATTATAATAGATTTAATGCTTTCACGATGATTCATCATAATAAAAGGTGGTGTTTCGGGTTTCAATCGTGTGCAAAACTACGAATCTTGCCAACGTTTCGTTAACATTGCAGTTCACTTCTTCAGAGCAAACCTGAAACTGAAGCTTCAGGTTATGTTGTTTATATATATACACTCTACGATGACTGTGATTGGTCAGAGCGCCCATCGTGGGGACTGGTCGAACCTGATTGGCCAATCAAGACTTTTTCAAAAAAACCGGGAGGACGGAAAGCCAAATCGGATTGGCATTATATCCATTGTCCCTATTGATGTTATTAGAGTGTTTTAAGATTTTGATTGCTTCTCTATGTTTTCTTGGAAAAATATTGTATGTTTTTGCGATGACGGTTGTTTTG
>JAUMHM010099849.1:3266-23771 GCA_032362435.1 Melikaiella ostensackeni
CGGGGGGGGGGGTCAAATTTTACACAAATCTAATACCTTCTCTGATGAGAATGAATCAAAAAATTAGTCGAAGTAGGCGACATTCAATTACAAAAAAAGGTTTCATAGCCTATTTGAATTTAGTAGTTCACATTTTCAGCTATTATATTTTGGACTCATTTGTCATTCATGGTCTTTAGGAGTGCTAATCGTTGATACTTATGCCTTTTAGAGTGCCAAACGTTGGCACTTATTCCCTTTTGGAGTTTCAAATTTTAGTAGATTATTCGAGAGTATTGATAAAAATATTTCACTCTGATTTTCAATTAGAATTTATTTCTGAAATATATCTATAATACTTATTTCTTCAGAATGATGAGGAGTGTTGGAAAGAGGATAAGGGGGTTCCAAGAGATCGGTTGAGTCCCGTAGAATAGGTGGGGTTCTGTGGGATAGGGATACGTAGGTTTCTGTGAATTTTGTGGGATGCTAAGGGATATGGTGGTCCCGAGAGATAGGTAGGGTCCCGTGGGATGGGTTATGTCCCGACAAATTGGGTTGTCTAGTGGGATGAAGGTTCCTGTGAGATGGGTTGGTTCCCGAGGGATAGGTTGAGTCTTATGAGATAGGAATACTGATATATATATACAATGGATACGAGATGCTGTGATACCACTTGAACCAGGCTTCTGCCTTTAACGCCGCCATCGGTCGGTAGGTGAACTACGGTTCGGAGCATGCGTAACACGCGATGTACAACGGAGAATAACCTCGTTAAGGCGGAGTGTAAACAAATGCAACAAGTGTAAACAAATGTTTTAGTGAAAGAACAGTAAAGAAGTTAGTTCTCCTGCAGTGTTTTATGCAAGTTACGTTTGTACTTTCAATTTGGGATATGGACAAATGTGTATATGGTGGGAAAGTGAGCACCAATAAAGAAAATGCTATAACTCTACACAGGTAAGTAAGCATAACCTCTTTTCAATTTGCCGCACTTTTGATATTTAGAATCTTTGAAACTGAACAACATGCAAAAATATTTTATGTATTAGGAATACGCAGTTCGTCTTAATTTGAATATGTTGTCACATAGATTTCCACGAGATGAGACATTGTGTAAAGAATGGGTAAAAATTATAGGCGAGATTACTGGAACAAAGTGACTCGATCTTGCTGACGATTGTATTGAGATTCTATGGATTTTTAAATGCATGACACAAACATTGCAAGGAAATTAATAGTAAGTATGTGTATGTGCAAATACTTTTTGATAATAAATTTTCTAAAATATTTATGTGAATGTAGTTTTATTTTATTATATGTATTCCACTTAAATTGAATAAATAACTACCCAGATCTTCTGCAAACGTACTTCATTTTGTACAAAATTGAAACTACTGAAAAATCATTTTCTTTGATTTGATTTGTACTATTCCCAGAGATAACCCAGCAAATTCTGTACTTCCCTAAATTTCACTTGCTCTCCTTTCACTTTTTAAATATTAACTTTAAAAAAATTAATTCACACAATAACATTATAAATATGTGCTATAAGAATATACTTTTATTACTGTTTCTCGAAAACTACATTTTTGAAATTTCGCGCTAGTTTTACTTAGTTCACCTACCGACCGATGGCGGCGGTCAATTCCAAAGCCCGTTTCAATTCGTTTGAAGATCAGTGTAGCTGGTAAATGACAATCTCGTATCCATTGTATATATATCAGTGGCACGTCGGTAATTGATGAAGCTAGAGAGTTACCACCGGAGTTACAATTACAAAAGTCACCATGAGCACCAACTGCAAACTGCACAATAAATATTTACTACCCGAATATTAAATGTTTAACATACAATTATTTGTATTATTTGCAATCAATATTAAGCAGTCATACAACTTATATCGGAATTGTTTTTTATTTTTCTAAAAACTTCATAAATAAAAAGATGTCATAAATAAGTAATGAAAAACTAAAAAAGAAAGGAAAAAGATGAGATTATAGGCACTTTTAATTATCAGCAGCCTTTTTAACTGGATCATTTTCTTATGAATATTTTTCTATCTTGTCTTCTGACCTTCTGCGCTTTACCCATCCATACTTAAATTATGTATAAATAACCTTTTGTCAAATCCTACCGACATTTCAAATATTCAGAACAGATTAAAGCTATACCTGTATTATGGTTTCGCAGCTTCACTTTTTCATCAAAATTTATCAATGACTACATTCACACCATCCAATTACCATAAAGATATATACGATGTCGTATACGATCTCGTTTATGATTTGTAGGAATTTGTTTACCATGAAGATAAAAGTGCAACAATAAATCAAGAGTTTGAGATTTTCGTTAGATGCTTCTTTTTAAGATTTGACACGTATCAAAAGCGCACGCATACATGTATCTAGAAATCTCGAAGGAGATGTTTAAATTTGTGGATCAATAATATATTTTAAGAATATGGAACGCATTTATACCAAAACATTTCACTTGATATATGCCCAACTTTTAGTAATTTAGACGTTTTTTGGTTTGAGTTTATGCAGGAGAATAACTCATTACTACGGACCTTATAAATTTGAAATAGAAAGTCTTGCCAATTAGTATAGGTGCAAATTTTGCTAAACTGTTAAAAGTTTTCATACGTTTAAAACATTTATTACTAAAAATTTGGGAAAACTTTCGCAATTAAAAGATTCAGGGTCTTGCTCTATAAATTTTCATTTAGGAAAGCTTTCACATTTCTTCGCAGATACAATATAAAAATTTATATAAATTGCCAGCTTCAGACAATCATGAACACGGGTTTCCCAACAATAATAGTTTTGAGAAAATAACTGAAAATGGCACTACGTACTTTTTCATTATTGGATTGGATTATTATATTCTTACATATATATTTCAATTCATTACTTTTGATAAATTCAGTATGTAAACGATACTTTTTTTCAACTCATTATTAGTGTTTTTGAACAAAAATGTTGAAGGCATCATATATGTATTTGGAAAAAATGTTAACAATACTTTCAAGAATTTCATTGTTATTAGTAGTGGCATATATTGCTTGCCAGACAAAAGATTGTTATCTCACCTTAACTTTTTGAAATGGTGTTCATAAACTCGAGGAAAATAGACCTGTAAGCCTGTAAGCCATTGTCCTAATACGAAATACGAACCTCCTATCCCTCCTATAGTCTATAGTCTATAGTCTACCTGTATATATAATAAATTTTGGATAATCCCTCATTTTATGGTCTACTGTAAGAAACATCGATGAATAGAATGAATAGCTGGGTATAGGAGTGAGGCGTAAACGTAAATGACCAAAAGTATTTTTTGGTAACTTTCTTGAAAATATTAGAAATCAATATCTCTGGCTTGTCCAAAGGTTCTTAAATCTAAAACATAAATGAAAAAATCTAAACCACTGTCCTTGAGATCCTTTGTCCTACAATTTTCCAAGTAATTCATTTTTAGAATTTAGGGTCAAGTATATAAAAGCAGGTACGTACTCCGGCCCAGATGTCAGGCAGAAATACACTTCTGGGCTCCCTTGCATAGTTTGCCTTGAAAAGTTTCTGCATGTAAAGTTTCTAACTTTCTACAGAGTATCTATAAAACTGTATTTTTAAAATTGTCCGATTTTGAATTGAAAACGTTCCAAATCAAACAATTTTAAATTAGGTGAAATTAGGTAAAAAAAGGACAATATTTCGAATGAAACAAAAAGAAATTGAACTTGTATCACTTCTCAATAGAAGCGTTAAAATTGAATAATTTTAAATTGAAAGTGTTTGAAACTGAAAAATTTTTTATCAGAAGCTCCAAAAATTGAAAAATATTTAAGACTAATATATTTACAAAATGGGACAACTTAAACTTTTGAAGTAGTAACCTGCAAAATTGTGAAATTTGAAATTGAAAACCTCCAAAAATTAATAAATTTCAAACCAAATATTATCCAATTTAAGCTTCTGAAGCAAAAAAACTTTAGTTTTAAGGCCTAACATTTTTTTACTAAAAATTGTAATTTCTGTCCACAAAAAAATCACTGTCATTTGCACCGTTCAAAATTGAAGAATGAATAGTATGAATATTTAATTTTTTAAGAATAAATGAACGTTCAAGGTTCACATAATTAAAACCTTGAACGTTCATTTATTTAAAAAAAATTAAATATTCATACTGGAAGCGTTAAAAACTGAGCTTTCTTGAATTACGATCTTGAAACTAAGTCGTTGGAAAGGATTAATTTTCAAATTGTGCTTCACAATTTTCAAAATTCAATCATTTTAATCTAAAGTGTAAAATTAATAACCTGAAATCAACGATGAAGCATTTCCATGCAAGGGGAACAACTTCATGTTGCTTCAAGTGAGAAGACAATAATTTTATGAGATGTGAAACTGACGTATACTAATAAATTGTCACATTGACATGATAGAAAAAGTCGCGAGACAAAAAACACGCGAAAATCGAGCGCAAACATAAGAGTTTCAATGTGGACAAAATGCATGAATGCATTAGAAGATTATTATGATTACTATTGATACTTCATTAAATAATAGTTAATTATATTAAAGCTTCTACTTAATGAGCTATTAATTTTTATTAAATGTATTATAATTTTTTTGTCAAAAAAATTAATCAGAAAATATTTTTAAATTGATACGCAAAACAACGAGGACAGAGGTTGTAATTATTTTATTGTTTAGGAATATCATTTATTTGTGATTCCAAATTTTACCACATGAAGAAGCATGAGGCATACGTTACTAAACGAAAAAGACTTCACATTAGACATCTTATCCTCTTTTCTAATTAAGATAAAGGAATTTATGTTTAAACATTTTCAACATTCCTTCATCATGGTATTTTCATGTTTTTAAAATTCGAGAAAAAGAAGATGAGCACCCAACTTTTTTATTTTTTCAATATTTTTTTAAAGTTTCCGCTTGTATAGGGAGGACAGCCTACCAATTTCACGCAGGCTAAACTATTTTTGAGAGCAGCAGAATTTTTTTTTTCTCTCAAGATTCCAAAATTTTAAAATGATGTCATTGTTGATTTTATTGTTCAAATTAATTAATTGGAAACGTTAAAATTATGCGATTAGGAATGAATTGTTATGCAGAATTATGCATTGAAAATGTGCAGATTATACGACGAAATAATTGGAATCATGAGCCAAAAATATTCAATACGGCTTCAAATATTCTTTTTTTGTCATGCATATGAGCATTATTATTCTATTAACTTCATAAATAGAAAACAGAGTGTCTTTGGTATTTCCTGGATTGCGGTGTGTTTGTCTGAAATTTTTGCAATTTTGAAAAAAGGTCCATCCACAACACACTATGATGTCAATGTTACCGTGCTTGAATTCTTCTTCTAAAATTTTCAACCATTTGCTTTTTGACAACGTTCCGATTAAATCTCAGTGACTTAAAATTCTGAAAGATTCAATATTGCCTCTTTTCATAGTCACGTATAAGTTGTCCAATCCGATGGTTAAATTTTCTTCTCTAAGCTTATCGAAATGGTAATGTTTGATAATGACCGTGTAAATTTTGTAACGGCCACTAGAAGTTACTTAAACTTGACCTAACTAAGGATGATTTCATTTGATCCTTTGAGAGTCAAAAGCCTCTATGTCTATAAGCAATCGTCCTACAGGGGTAGTGAATTAACAATCAGAGGCAAAGAAACGTACAAAATTTACTTCTGAATCTGTTAAATTTATGTTTATTTTGGAATATTATACCTTGGGAATGTTAATAAACTTTGCTGGTAACGGAGGTGATTCGCTAGTGATAGGTATACGTGTGTGGTCAGCCTTAGCTATTTCTGCTTCAGCTTCGACGGCCAGAGGCCTGCTACACTAATGTGTGTGTACGGCATTTGGAAGTTCTAATTCTTTTCAGATTTTGGTAGATACTTGACATTGGGTTGAAAAAACTGACAGTAATTTATAGTCTGATGGACTTTCTGACTGAGGTGCAACTGTTACTTTTATTTGTTTTCTGAATTTAGGCGATACTGCTATACCTTCTTAATCATTCATATTTTCAAGGACAGTTATCAATTCTCCATCAATGAGTGGTATAGGTTTTATGAGGCTAGATTATATGATTATGCGAAAATAGAATTCTAACCTTTTTTTTGGCGGATATATTCTCATCCTAGAATTCTATCTGTTTTCATAGGAAAACATGACGATACAACGTTAAAAGTTGAAACTGAATCTCTCAGGTTCAGTTTTACTGTACATACTATGATAATTTTAATTTGTGATAATTTCACGATCTCGACAGATTCATTCTCTGACACAAGTAAATTTATCGTTTGAAGAATCTTGTTTTATTTTATTTACGTCAGCTACAGTGACTCGTAAAATCAAAGGTTTTGATTCACTGAAATTAGTTATTAGTATTAGTATAATCTATTAATATTATGAGTATTGGTTATTAGTATTAACTGTCACGTCTCAAGCAAAAGGCCAGGGTAGTTTAGAAATATAAGACTGAAAGAGACCAGTGTTGCTGATTACGTCAGGCTGGTAAGGCCTAAGTAATTATTTGTTGTGGGTACGTCACTAGAAATCCTATGGTGATTGTATTAGAATAATGTTTTAAATAACTGATGTTTGCTCCACATATATGTAATTCATTGTAACATAGATAATGGTGGAAGAATACAATAGATAAAGATGATTAATAAGATAAAAACTTACACTACCTTTATATTCCAGAAAGGGCAAGAGAAGGTTGATATTGAGACCTTCGTTCTTCTAGTTCACTTTTCATCAGAGACGTAGAAATTCGCGGTTTGCTCAGATATTTTTGTGCTTCTAGAAACGATGTCAATGGTGTAACTGCTTGGAACAAAGTACAACCACCAGGGATGAATCTAGGGTTTGAGTTGTCTTGATTTCCATGTTAAGCATAGGCATGCGAATGATGCTTACAGGCACGTACGATAGGATGTCTCTCACCGAAACTTACGGTGTGAATGTCGCTCACAAGCATGTACGATTGGACGTTGCTCACTGAGATATTCCAGATTCAAAATCATAATTTAAAAATGCTTCAATTTTCAAACGTAGTTTGGGAATGCTCAATTTTCAACGCTTTAATTTAGAATTCATTAATTTTGGAAGATTTTAATTTGGAATCATATAATTTGCAACATTTTCAGAATAATTCAACCTTGAGAGCTCACAATATTTAAAATCCTTTAGTTTTGAACGGTGAAAATGACTGTGATTTTTTTCTGACAGAAACCCTATTTTTTTGTGCAAAAATCTATCCAATCACTTTGAATGACGCTTGATACTACGTAAAACATTATTTACTAATAGTATATTTTCAGCTTCAGATGCACAAAACAGTCAGTCACATTACCAAGTAATTGGTTTATATTCGGCGGATCTATAATTCAAATTGTAAATTTATATCATAAAAAATAAACAGTGAAATATTCCTGCGCAAAATCAAAAACCAAAGTTTCGAATTACATTTTGATCCATGGATTTCAAGCTGCAATATTCAAATATTGAGAAATTAACTCCAGTGGATTATGAGATTTGGTTCGCTTAATCCCCAAATGTTATTATCAGGGCAGAGTGAAAATGTGGAAAATAATCTGATCGTCTCAGATGAGGGAAAAATGTCTGGGTTAGCATAAGTAAAAAGTAAAAAAATAAAATTTTGAAATCAGGTAATATCATCTGTTCTGCTTTTCGATTTGAAAATTTCAAAAAAGTTCTTATATTTCCAAAAATTATGGCAAATTTCGTGCATGAACGGGTTTGTTAATAAATAGTTATAAAAAAATTAGAAATAAAAGAAGTTTCGTTCAATTTATAGTTTCTAAGGAATGTGAAAAATATGTCTTTTTTTGGTTTGAGTTAAATGCAGACTTCTTCGGAAAAAATTGAATATATCGACTTGAAATTCCTTCAGCTTGAATCTAAAAAGCATGCTATTGTTTTGGTTTCATGGAAAAGTTTTTTTCTCGTTGGGTTTAAAGCGTTCCAAAATTATGGAAAATTACAAGAGCATGTTTCTTCGATTTGAGATAAAGAAATTTTAGGTTCAAGACGTTTAACTTTTTCAAAAAAAGTGTGCATTCAACTCAATCCAAGAAACATGTTTTTTGATATATCCGAAAAAATCTAAATTTATCAGAAAAAGATTTTTTTAATTTCTCATTCTTTATTACCATTTACTGCAAAAATTTAACACACCAAAATTTTATCATAATTTTTCAAGGAATAAAAAATTTCTTTTGGATTTTCAAAACTTTGAGTCTTCAAATCTAAGAACCAACCAGAAGATGTTAACAGATTTCAATTTTTTTTTACTTTTCTTGCATCCAACCCGCAATTTTTTTCTTCCGCTCAATGGATTTGAATAATTTCAGCATTTTTACTTCGTCTTAGTTATTATCTCTTCCAAGAATAACTAATCCTTCCATCACGTAATGACATATTTTCTCCTTTCAAATCACACGAAATAATGTCATAAATCTGATTTATTTCACAAGTTCAGCGTGTGGAAGAAACCGAGGTTTGAGATATAAATAACGATTGAGATAGCGACGAGTATGGCACACATTAAAACATTTGGAAGAATATTCATTGGTCTAACTTCTGTCAAAAATCTTCGTAGGTTGTTTTCCTTGTTTCAAGAGAATGAGGACCACGGCTGGTATCCTATCTCTCTTTTTCGTGGTTTCCACCGAGGGTTTCACTGATCCAAACTGTAAGTATATTATTATGTAAAATCTTTAGCGCAATTCTAATTACAGCCTATAGGAACCTCCATACCATACCGCACCATATCGCGTTGAGGTGGTATACCGCGCCACGTCGGCGCGGCGTCGCGTTTGGTTGACATATGGCTCCAAGTCCTGTGTCGATATATTTATTTTGAAATATTTGAAATCGTTCGAATGGAAAAAAATTCTCTCAGTGTACAGAATGTGACGCCTATTTCGCGAAAGCAAACTTTTTTTGTTCTACAAAATAAAAAATATGTTTTATTAAACCAAATTAAAAAAATTCAACCTCTCGAAGCTGAGAATTATAAAAACATTTGTACCACAAAACTCTTAGAGGTATAGCTATTTTTTAGAAGGGAGGGAGGGGCTGAAGACACATTAATCACACAAAAATGTGCCCCAAAAGAATGTTGAAAATCTTGAAAATTGTCCACGATGCGGAGGTTTTCACACTTTGCAAAGTCATGACCGCTAAAAAACTTCTGTAAATTTTGAACGTGGCGCATATAACTGCATTTGAAATTTTATACGAAAAGTCCGTCATCGCCATGTCGCAAATTAAAAAAAGTTTTTTAGCGATCATCACTTTCTAAAGTGTTATGACTTCCATGTCCCAGGCATTTTTTGAGATACAGGTATGTACAAAATTTTTGTAACGCATATCATATAATTGTTTGGTTTTGAAAATTAGATTTATAATTGCTCATTTTGAACGAAACAGTCAAATCCGGAGTGATCTATAGACCAATATCACAAAATTAGAAACTCCAGCACAGCCACAAATTAAATATTTTCTAGAACATTCCCATAGAAAAACTAAACTCTTTCTTTTATCTTAAAATTTAACATTTTCTAAAACTTTCCCTGTTGATCCTAGGAAGTTGCAATACTTCCAAAAATATAGGCTGGAGCCAGGTGAATCTAAAGAATCACTTTTTAGAAGAAAAACAATTCTAGAACCATAGAGATTTCCAGCCTAATATAGGAAAATTGAAATTCGTTTCTTAACCACGAAATTCAAAATTTTCTAAATCATTACCTGTTATTCCTAGGAAGTTGTTGTTATTTCTGAAGGAGAAGTTGAAACTAGATAAATCTAAAAAATTACGTCAAAAGTTTTTTATTTCTAGAGATATAGAAAAATTGAAATTTTTCTCTCATCACGAAATTCAAAATTTCCTAAAACTTTTCCTGTTAATCTGAGGAAGTTGTAATTTTTCCAAATGTATGAGCTGGAACCAGGTAAATCTAACAATTTTCTCTTGCAAAGTAAAAAAAAAAATCTAGCGCTGTAGATATTTATAGGCG
Source organism: Melikaiella ostensackeni (assembly GCA_032362435.1). Taxonomy (NCBI): domain Eukaryota; kingdom Metazoa; phylum Arthropoda; class Insecta; order Hymenoptera; family Cynipidae; genus Melikaiella; species Melikaiella ostensackeni. The sequence goes on from JAUMHM010099849.1 coordinate 13,341, forward strand.
AGTATAGGAAAATTACAAATTTGTTTCTCAACCACGAAATTCAGAATTTTCTGAAACATTTCCTGTTGGTCCTAAAAAGCTGTCATTCTTACAGAAAAAGGGAGTTAAGACTATTTAAATCCACAGAATCACTTTCGAAAAGCACAGAGAAAAAAATTCCAGAGCCTTAGGGATTTATAGCGTAATGTAGGAAAATTGGCGTTTGTTTCTCAACCCCGAAATTCAAAATTTTCTAAAACCTTTCCTGCTGGTCCGAAGAAACTTCAATTTTTTCAGAAGTAGAGAGTTGAAACTATTCAAATCTAGAGAAGCACATTCGAAAAAAATAGAGGAAAAATTCCAGAGCGTTAGAGATTTATAGTCCAATATATGAAAATTGGCATTTGTTTCTCATCCCCAAGAATCAAAATTTTCTGAAACTTGCCCTGTTGGTCCTAGGATGTTGTAGTTCTTTGAGGAGTGAGAGGTGGGAATATTTCAATTCAGAAACTCACTTTTGAAAAGAACAGAGAAAAAGTACCAGAGCCTTAGAGATTTGTAGCCTAATATAGAAGAATTGGAATTTGTTTCTCAACCCCGAAGCTTAAAATTTTCTAAAACATTTCCCTGTTGGTCCTTAGAAGTTGTGATTTTTCCATGAGTAGGAGGTTGAAACTATTCAAATCTTAAAAATCACTTTCGAAAAAAATAAAGAGAGAAATTCCAGAGCCTTTAAAATTATAGCCCAATATATGAAAATTGGAATTTGTTGCTCATCCCCAAAATTCAAAATTTTCTAAAACTTTCCCTGCTAATCCTGGGATGTTGTAGTTCATCCAGCAGTGGGAGTTGGAACTACTTAATTTTAAGGAATCACTTCTGAGATAAATAATGAGAAAAATTACGGAGCCTTAGAGACTTGTGGCCCAATACAGGAGAATTAGAAAGCTGCAATTCTTCCAGAAGGAGGGAGTTGAAACTATTTAAATCTAAAGAATCACATTTGAAAAGAATAAAGACAAAAATTCCAGATCCTAATAGATTTATAGCCCAATATATGAAAATGAGCACTTGTTTCTCAACTCCGAAATTCAAAATTTTGTAAAACTTTCCCTAATGGTCCTAGGAAGCTGCGATTCTCTCAGAAGGAGGGAGTTGAAATTATTTAAATCTAAAGAATCAATTTTGACGAGAATAAAGCAAAAAATTCCAGACCCTCATAGATTTATAGCCCAATATAGGAAAATTGGATTTTGTTGTTTATCCCTAAAATTATTCCTGCGAAAATCCTGCAAAAGTAAAAAAATGCCTCAGCATATTCCAGATCTTTTTTGACAATTTTGGAAATCTTTTGAAATGTTTCGGAATTTGCTTATATATTCTCAAAAGAATTCTTTCATTTTCTTGAAACCTTTCAAAATTCCTGAAAAGCTCCTCGTTTTATGTCGATAATTTTGAGAAATATACAACTTGCTGGGAATTTTTCGTCATCTTTTCAAATTTTAAATTATTTTTGGAATTCATTTGAAACTTCCAAATATATTGTGAAATTATTGTATGTAATTTTTCCCAAAATTTGTTCAAGATTCTGCGAAATAAAAAAAAGTGGCTTGAAATCTTCCAGATCTTTTTTTGAGAATTTTGGAAATCTCTCCAAATATTTTGCAATTCCTGTATACTTTCCCTACAATTAATTTTACAAAATGAACAATAATTTACAATTTTCCTAGAAATCTTAAAAAAAATTTATTCTCTTGAAACCTCTAAAAATTCTTAACAAGCTCTTTTTTTCGAAATTTTCACAAATATACATTTTTTTCAAAATTGTTTGAAATATTTTCAAGTTATAGATTATTTTCAAATATCGTCTTCAATTTTTTGTAATATTCTGCAAAATTAAAAGAATTTATTATGATCATTATTTATTGAAGGAATACGCAGTATGAGCTGATACATTTTCCCATCATTTGAATTAATTGTCGCGGGTCGCGGGTGTGAACATTATTTTTTCTTCAACTGACATTTTGAAAGTCGAAAGATGTATCAATAAAAGCCAGAAAACCGTTTCTGATAATCATGTGTAGTTCCTTCGCAAGAAATTCTTAAATATAGGCTCGAAATTTCTGCCCGAACGTGGAAGATCCCCTTAAAAGTGTAAAAAGCTTACAAACTATAGTTTAGTAGCAGAATATTAAAAAATAGAATTATTTTCTGATATGAAAACAATCAGTTATAACTACAATTTTAATTTTTATTACTATAATGTTTATAAACATTCAGAAATAAATTTAATCATGAATTGAAATTACTCATTTGAAAATTTAGATTTAATAAATTGATGGTGGAAATTCGCAATCTTTGTCATTTGCAAAACATGTGGTCGAAAATTTTAAAACAGAATTGTTGCTTTTATTATATGAGGATCATTTATAGCTTAAATTTTTGCTTTAAGAAATAAATTTTCAGGATTAAAATTTCTTATTTGCAAATTGCGATTTACGAAAGTCCAAAAAATTGATAAGTTTCGGTAGCAAGCATGAATTACAATTAGAGTAATATTGTCATTTTCTTAATTTTATAAGATATGTGTTATGATAATAACAGCGGAAAGCAAACTGAAAACAACCAGTGAAATTCATATCCACGCATTATCTCAACCAATCAGATTTTCAACAACAATGTATGCGAGATCTCGTGACCACGATTTTTTGAGAATAGGATATTAATAAATAGTAAAATGCATTATTCACCTACATGAAAAATACAATAATTAATTTACTTCTTATGATATTTTTTCTTCCAGATTCAATTGCAATTCGATTAGCTCATGTTCTTCATTATGAAGGTCCTCATTTTATGCCTGTCGATATACATCCCGGCCAAAAATACGAAGTAGGAGTAATGAGAGGTTGGATCATTGGATATATCGATGGAAATGGAATTTTGTATCCACTTTTGGATTTGAATTACGGAGTGTATCATCGGCAAGTGAGAGTTAAAATATTTAAAGACAATACTGACATTGTTGACACAGTATTGCACGGGGAAACTGACATCAGGAAACACTTCCACGAACCATGGACGAAATATGGAGATTTAGAACTTTTCAAGGCCAAAAGACCCAAAACTAGGGCCGTCGTTCCAGTTAATCCTCAGAATCCGGGGGGCGATTTGTCAGATTAAGAAAAAACTTTTTTGCAAATCTGAGCGTATGCACGCTTTATCTGTATATACTATAAGTTGTGAAAATATCTGACCGTCCGCGAAGAGAGGGACCTAGCGCTCGAGAGCTACATTTCACAGGAGGAGCGATTAAAAAGGCGATCCAGCACAGGAACTTCATTAGAGGGCCTTATTTCGCAGTTTGATAACAATTTGAATTTTGCAGCTAGAAGAATAGCTTTTTTATTATGGAAGAGCAAATGAAAAGCTATCCATTGGTGCAAAACACTAAAAATCCATTTTTTGGTCATTAGGTCCCTTTCTTCGCGGATGGTCACATATAATGGTATGAGAGAAGAACTTTATTCTGGCCCAGGTCCTTCTCCACTTTAGCCCAGCATTTTCTAGCTTTGGCCCCGTTCTGGCTCAACTCTGGCCCATCTCTGGTTTGGCACTACTCTAATCCTTATTATTGTATTCCACACCTTTATACCAATACCTTATTTGAATAAATAAAGGCTTTGAACTGAATGATCATTTTGCATTCTTCTTCAAATTACTAAAAAATACATTCAAAAAATATTTGTTTTGTTTGAATAAAATGGAGAAATAAGAATCTTCGTTTTACTTTCGTTTGGAAGCGCATTCCTTGAATAGTCGACAATGTCATTTTTTCCAAATGCATCGCCACTTGGCGCGAATCGAAAAAATTTTTCGAATAAAGTTACGTATTTTTCAATGGAGAATCTGAATCTGCAATAAAAAATATAGCTTCCCGTACGAAATTTTGGAGTTACCCCCCTCCTTCCGCCCTCAGAGGGTCGGCTAAATTTTTGCAACGTTGCTTTTCCTCCTCGAAGATAAAAAGTTCTTATCACGGACATTTTTTTCGTTGGATGTGTAATTCTTGAGATATTTCGATGTTTCGAAATAAAAAAACACCCTATATAATCGCGAAAAAAACATCCTGCTAGGTGCAAGCACTACCGAAAACCCTTGTGAAATAGGTGGTGTGCCTCTGAAAAAGTCGGTCCTGAGATACAAAAAACAGCGGTTACATACAACATATGTTTTTAAAAAAGGTGAAATCAAAATACTATTTGGAGTACTCATTTGGATCTACAAAAAATTTCAAAGAGCAGACGGAAAGAAGCAACGAGTTTGGAGACAAAAATGATCAAAAATCGATTCATAGGTTCCGATTGAGAAGAACTTAGTTACTTTCTTAGAAAAAGTTGAATATATCGACCAGGAATTCCTTCAGATTGAATAAAAAAAACATTCTGTTGTTTCGGTTTCATAAAAAAGAATTTTTTCGTTGGTTTTAATGCATTTACATATTCAAAAAATTCTGAATTGAACAGAAAAAGTTCTTTTTACTTTTTATTTTTCGTTACCATTCACTATCAATGACTGTACATATAAAAAAATTCATCACAGTTTTTGAATCAATAAGAAATTTCTTTTAGATTCTTAAAAATTTGAGTATTTAAATCTGAAAATCGAACGGAAGATATTAACCGATTTCAGTTTCTTCTCTTACTTTTTCTGTATCCAAGCCTAAATTTTTTTCTTCCGCTCAAGCGATTCGAATAATTTTATCATTTTCACTCTACCCTAGTTATTATCTCTTGCTATAATAACTAATCTTTCCATTACGCGATAATATATGTTCTGCTTCCAAATCTTACGAAATATTGTCATGAATCTTAGCTATTTCACAAGGTCGGCGTGTGGAAAAAACCAAGATCTCAAATGCAAATAACGACTGAGATAGCGACGAGTATAAATTACATTGAAACATTTAGAAGGACAAACATTTGTCTGACTCTTGTCAAAATTCTTCATAAGTTGGTTTTCCTTGTTTCAAGACAATGAGAACCACGGCTGGTATCCTATCTTTTGTTTTTGTGGTTTTCACCGAGGTTTTCACTAATCCAGACGGTGAGTATAGTATCATGTAAAATCTTAAGTGCATTTTGAATTGCAGCATACAGGAGCCTCTATTCCATACCGCGCCACGTCGCGGTTAGTCGGCGTAACGCGCCACGTCAGCATCGCGTTTGGTCGTCATATGGCTCCAAATCGTGTGTCGATATATCTATTTTCTATTTGAAATCGTTCAAATAAAAATAAAAATAAATTTTTTCCTCAGTGTACAAAAAGTTACACCTATTTCGTGAAAGCAAACTTTTTTTGTTATGCAAAATAAAAATTATGATTTATTAATTTACTTCCATATATGGGCGAAAATAATATTTCACTTTTATCATAATGTTTTCTAACATGAAATTAATTTCTAAACATGCAACTTAAATACATAAACATAAAAGTATGAAACTAGAAGGTGGCCGCTTCAATCGAGAGAAACAATTCCCGGTTATTTTCTGACTCTTTCCTGGTTACAGAAATTTTTCCCGGTCATTGAAACTAAAACATTGAACCTCTTGAAGCTGAAAACTCCAAAAAATATTTGTGCCACAAAACTCTGAGTGTTATAGCCATTGTTACGGAGGGGGGGGGGGGGTCGCGACAAATCAACCCCAAAAAAATTGCGTTTGCAAAAGAGTTTTGCAAATCTTGAAAATTGTCCACGATACAGAGGTTTTAACACTTTTTGAAATGAGACCCACTAAAAAACTTTTGTTAATTTTGCAGGTGGCTCATATAACCGCGTTTGAAATCCTATATGGAAAGCCCGTCATCGCCGCGCCGCATATTGAGAAAAAATTTTTTTTCGTGGACATCATTTCGCAAAATGTTATGATCTGAATATTTTTGGAATTTATTATATTATATTATATTTATTATAATTAAAAGAATTTATTATGATTATTATTTATTGCAGGAATAGGCAGTATAATCTGATGGATTTCTTTATCATTAAAATTAATTGTAGCAGGTGATTGCGGCTGTGGCCAATAATTGTGTTTAAATCATCCAGACTCTTTTTCGACATATTTTAAAATCTTTAAAACTTGAAAAATATCACTTCAATGTAAAACCTGAATCATTTGAAATTTTCTCATAAAGCTTAGTGCATATACCGTTTCTTTTTTTATTATAGGAACACATTTTTTTTACCAGCGCTGAACTACTAAATTAAGATATTCTAAGTTTGTGTTAATAATTTCATTTTTCTTACCTCTTTAAAAGTGTGGAGAAGTTGACAAATTATAGTTTGATAGCTAAGTGTTAAGAAGATAATTGTTTTCCAATATTAAAAAACCATTTATAATTAAAATTTGCTTTTTCATCACTATATGTTTAGAAACATTTAGAAATAAACTTAATCATTAAATGAAATTACTTATTTGGAAATGTTGATTTGATAAATTGATGGAGATAATTCGCAATGATTGTCATTTTTAAAACATTTGATAAAAAAGTAAAGAGCAGAATTGTTGCTTCTTTTATAAAAAAATCATTTACAATTTGAATTTCCTCTTTAGGACTAAAGTTCCTCATTTGTAAGTTATGATTTAGGAAAGTTCAGAAGATTCATAATTTTTAGTGGAAAACATAACTTACAATTAGAGTAATAATGTCATTTTTATTTTATTGTATAAGCTATGTATTATAATGGAAGCAGCAAAGAACAAACTGAAAACAGCGACTAAAATTCATATTCACGCAGTATCTTAGCCAATCAGGTTTTCAAGAATGTTGTATGCGAGATCTTGCGACTAAGATCAATGCAATGTTACAAAATTTTTTGAAATTTTTTGAAATATTCTCTTGAAATCAATTTTTCAGAATAAAAAATCATTAAAAATATTTTCAGGAATTTTATGAAAAGTTTTTTGCCCTCTTGAAACCTTTGAAAATTCTTAAAAAGCTTCAAAATTTTATGTTCGAAATCTTCAAAAATATATATTTTCTTAGAAATTTGTTGATGTCTTTCCAAATTTCAAATAATCTTTGAAAGTTCCCTCAAAACTTCTAAAGATCTTTTAAAATGCTTCAAATTATCCCTAAAAGTTTCAGAAAATCCTGCAAAAGTAGAAAAATGCCTTAGAATCGTCCAGTTCTTTTTTTGAAAATTTTGAAAATCTTTTAAAATGTTTTGGATTTTGCTTATACTCGTATATTCTTAGGGAAATTCTTTTATCATCTTGAAACCTTTTAATATTCTTGAAAAGCTGCCAACTCCATCTTAAAAAAAAAATTGTATTTTCTTGAAACCTTTGAAAATTCTTGAGAAACTTCTTGTTTCCAAATTTTCACAAATCTACATTTCGTTTTGAATTGTCTGAAATCTTTTCAAGTTTAAAATTATTTTCAAATCTTGTCTTCAATTTTTTCAATATTCTGTAAAATTGAAAGGATTTATTTTGATTATCATTTATTGAAGGAATACGCAGTATAAACGGATACATTTCCATATCATTCAAATTAATTGTTAGCGTATGATTGAGGCTGTGGCCAATAATTGTCTTAAAAAATTCAGATTCTTTTTCGGCATATTTTGAAATGTTCAAAACTCAAAAAATTGTATTTTGAGATGAAACCTGAAATATTTGAAATTTTTTCAGAAAATTTAGTGCCGCTACTGGTAATTTTTTAGTTATATGTACCAACAATTTTTCTTGCCGGTACTGACGTCATGAATTATGATATTCTAAGTTTGTGTTAATAATTTTATTTTTCTCATCTCTTTAAAAAAGTGAAAAGTTCACAAATTATAGTGTGGTTACAGAATATTAAAAAGTGAATTATTTTCTACTATGAAAAGATCATTCACAAATAAAACTTCCTCTTTATTCACTATAATCTCTAGAAAAATTAAAGAATAAATTTAATGATGAAATGAAATTACTTATTTGACAATTTTGATTCAATTAATTGATGGATAAAATTCGTAGCATTTGTCATTCTTGAAACATGTGTCAAAAAGTTAGAAAATAATTTATTTCTTTTATTACGAAAGAATCGCAATTTACATTTTCTCTCTCAGAAATAAATATTGAGAATTAAAATTCCTCATTTGGAAATTGTGATTTACAAAAGTCCAGGAGATTCATAATTTCCAGTGATGAACATAAATTACAATGAGAGTAATATTGTCATTTTTTGAACTTTATAAAATACGTGTTATAATAATAACAGTGAAGAACAAACTGAAAACAGCCAGTTAAATTCGTATGCACGCAGTATCTCAACCAATCAGGTTTTTAACAACAATGTATGCAAGATGTCGTGACCACGTTTTTATAAGAAGAGGATATTAATAAATAGTAAAATGCATGTTATTATTGAACTCTTACGTTTATCTTATTTCATTTTATTATATTAAGTGATAAAGCCATGTTACACGTGCACTATAGCGCGCGCATGTTATGCTAGCAAATCATTATTTTTGCACTAATTGTAATTAATATGAATGGAAAAGCATACTGAATGTTGATTTCAAAAATCAATTTGCCATTCAATTCAAACTTAAATGATTGCAACTTTTTGATTTTCACCTATATGAAAAATACAATAATTAATTTACTTCTTATAATATTTGTTCTTGCAGATTCATTTGCAATTCGATTACCTCATGTTCTTCATTATGAAGGTCCTAATTTTGTGCCTGTCGGTATATATCCCGGCGAAAGATACAAAGTAGGAGTATTGGAAGGTTGGATCGTTGGATATATCGATGAAAATGAAATTTTGTATCCACTTTTGGATTTGAATTACGGAGTGTATTTTGAACGTGTAAAAATTAAAATATTCAAAGACAATACTGAGATTGTTGAACGAGTATTGTTTGAGGAAACTGATATCAGGAAACACTTCCGCGAACCATGGACGAAATATGGAGATGTAGAAGTTTTTGACGCCAAGAGACCCAAAATTGGGTCCATCACTCCATTTGACCCTCACAACCCAGGGGGCCATTTGCCACATTAAAAAAGAAAACATTTTCACGAATCTAAGCGTACGCACGCTTTATCCGTATATTCGTTGTGAAAATATAATGGTATGAGAGGAGAATCGGATCCTGGCCCAGGTCTTTCTCCACTTTGGCTCACAATCAGCATTTTTCTAGATTTGGCCCAGTCCTGGTCCAACTCTGGCCCATTTCTGGTTCGGCACTACTTCAATCCTTATTATTGTATTTCACACCTTTATACCAATACCTTATTTGAATGAATAAAGGCTTTGAATTGAATGATCATTTTGCATTCCTTCTCAAAATACTAAAAAAAATATTAAAAATATCTGTCGGTTCATTTTAACGCGTTTCTTTTTAATTATTGCTTCCTCATAGAAGAAGTTTTGTGAAGATGAATATTTCTGAACTCCATTTTTTTATATCTCTTGACATAATCCGACCGCAGGTGTTCGAAAATAAGAATTTTCAAAAATGTATGTATGTGTGTATACAGCAACATAATAAATGATAAATTTGTTTATTTTGACAAGATGAATCGACTGATGTATTTAGAAACACTCTATGACCAAATAAACTCATATGTACAAATCCATACATTTTTTTACTGATAACCAATACAAAATAATCAGTAAATAAAATAAACAATGGTTCATAAAAAAGCGCAGGCGCAATCGTCTTTTCCATCCTCTCGGACTCCTTTTACTGTCTAAAGTCGTTTTCCAATCCCCCCGACTCAATCAAGGCCGACGGTTGATTTGTGTAGTATGGGTAGTACTACTGATTCGAAAATATCCGTGTGGGTAATTACCCACTCCATACTTTGCACTGTTTCCTCCGTTTTTCATCATTCGGAAAGCGAAGTCCTCCTTCATTTTTGCACCCGAATGCCGCACACATACCTGGCATTTTGAAAATGATGCTAAAAAGAAACACCTCAAGACTGTGTTATCACGATCTAATATAATGCAACTAGCAGACGATGTCGCCGTGTATATCTCCACGCGCACTAGCGACCCTAGCGGCCGCAAGTGTCAGTCGCCGTCTCCATTGAAAATCTAGTTTCAACCGGATTCAACGCGACGAGTGACTGAACACTCAGGGCCGCGTATATAATCTCTGAACCCGACATGTACAAAAGTAGAAGCGCAGAGAGTCGCGATATAAATAACTTCGTAAATGGCGCTGACTGACCGAGCGGAGACCTTGAGTATAGGCCGTCAAGGTACGCTCAGGGTGGGGGGTCGACAAAAACATTCAAGCATGAACAGCCGTGAGGCCGGCCATATCTGGGATGACCACGAATTGCGAGATGAGTGTATATTTACTACTGTGGGCAAAAAATAGTAAGACTTTGTTCATATTTTTAAAATTTTTTATTTATTCTTCCAAATCTATATCGTCCC
>JAUMHM010099878.1:0-23767 GCA_032362435.1 Melikaiella ostensackeni
GCATTTATGCCGGAATAAGTTTTCTGAAGACGTTGAAGGTGATGTGAAGACGTTCTACCATTGAAAACAATTCACGCTCAAGACGTTGAGAACGGAATTACAATTATATTACGAGGTTGAATACGTTTTGAGAGCACACTGAAGATGTTTAGAACGAAATGAAGACGAAAAAATTTTGACTCGGGATGCCTTACAATCCCGTGGAATTACATGGAATCTGATGATATTTCTTAAAATCACATAAAAAAATCCTTGAAAATCATATAAAGTCCATTAAAATCCATTGCAATTACTTGAAGATCCTTTGGCATACTTGGAACTCCTTTAAAAACCCATGAAATCTTTTGAAATATACTAAAATTTTATGAAATCCGTCCAATTTTCTGAAATTCAAGAAAATTATTTAAAACTGCATGAAATTTTTGAAATCTTTGGAAATACCTTGAAATATTTGAAAGTATGTAAATTCTTCGGAATGTCTTAAATATCCTAAAATCTTGTAGATCCTATGAAATTCTTTAAAACCGAATGAAATTTTTTCAAATCCCTTAAAATCATTAAAATCCTTAGAAGTTTTTTGGAATCTCTTAAAATACCCTGAAATCTTTAAAATCTTTTTAAATCCCTTGAAATCTTTTGAAATTATTGAAATATAAAGAAAATTCTTTGGAATCTTTTAAAACATCCTAAATTCTTTAAAATCTTTGAAGATATCTCGAATTATTTGAAAATCGCTTCAAATCTTTGGAATCCACCAATTCTTGTGAAAATGTTCTTTAAAATCCATTAAAATATCACAAAATCCTTTGCAATCCCATGGAATTACATAGAATCTGACGATATTTCTTAAAATCCCTTGTAATATTCAAAATCCTATGAAATCCTTTGAGATCCTGCGAAATTCATTGAACTACCTTATAGAGCGCCTTTAAAATCTTGTAGAAAATCCTTGAAAATCTTATATAATCTTTTGAAATCCATTGAGATTCCTAAAAAATTCTTTGGCATACTTGGAACTCCTATAAAAACTCATGGAATCTTTTGAAATGTTCTAAAATCTTAAAAATTCTATGAAATCCTTCCAAATCTTCTGAAATTTAAGAAAATTATTTAAAACTGCATGGAATTCTTGAAATCTTTGGAAATAACTCGAAATATTTGAAAATATCTTTAAATCTCTTTAAATCTATAAAATCCGTTAAAATTCCTTAAAAATCCTTTGGAATCTTTTAATTATTATTTATTTTCATTATTATTAAATAATAATTAAAAGAAATATCGTAAATTCTGTTGGTCGTATAAAATTGTCCCAAATCTTCCGAAATTCTTTAAAACCAAATGAAAATTTTTAAATCCCTTAAATTCATTAAAATCTTTATTTCAAGTCCTTTGAAATCTTTTTAATTATCTTGACGTTTTTTAAAGATATTGAGAATTCATTGAAATGTTTCAAAATACCCTAGAATCTTTAAAATCTTTTTAAATCCCTTGAAATCTTTCGAAATTCATGAAATATATAAAAAATTCTTCGGAATCTTTCAAAATTTTATAAATTCTTTAAAATTCTTTGAAAATTTTTAGAATCACTTAATATCATTAAAATCCTTAGTAATTCTTTGGGATCTTTCAAAATACCCTCAATTATTTTAAGTCCTTTGAAATCTTTTCAATTAACTTGACATTTTTCAAAGCTAGGAAGAATTCGTTGGAATTTTTTTAAATACCCTAAAATCTTTTGAATCCTTTTAAATCCGTTGAAATCTTTTGAAGTTCTTGAAATATAAAGAAAATTCTTTGGAATCTTTTGAAACATCCTAAATTCTTTCAGATTCTTTGAAATCTTTGGAAATAACTTCAATTATTTGAAAATCGCTTCAAATCTTTAAAATTCATGAATTCTTGTGAATATGTTCTTTAAAATCCATTCAAGTATCATAAAATCCTTTGCAATCCCATGGAATTACATGGAATCTGATATTTCTTAAAATCCCTTGCAATATTTGAAATCCTATGAAATCCTTTGAGATCCTGCGAAATCGTTGAACTACCTTATAGAGCGCCTTTAAAATCCCATAGAAAATCCTTGAAAATCTTATTTAATCTTTTGAAATCCATTGAGATTCCTCAAAAATCTTTGGAAATACCTTGAAATATTTGAAAATAGCTTTAAATTTCTTTAAATTTATAAAATCCGTGAAAATCCCTTAGAAATCCTTTGGAATCTTTTAAAATATCCTTAAACCTTATAGGACCCATAAAATTGTTCCAAATCTTCCAAACTTCTATGAAATTCTTTAAAATCGGATGAAATTTTTTTAAATCCCTTAAAATCATTAAAATCCTTAGAAATTCTTTGGGATCTTTTGAAATACCCTAAATTATTACAAGTCCTTTGAATTCTTTTTTATTTGCTTGACATTTTTTAAAGCTGTTGAGAATTCGTTGGGATGTTTTAAAATACCCTAAAATCTTTAAAATCCTTCTAAATCCCTTAAAAAAATCTTTTGAAATTTTTAAAATATATAGAAAATTCTGTGGAATCTTTTAAAATTTCCTAAATTCTTTTAAATTCTTCAAAATCTTTGTAAATACCTTGAATTATTTAAAAACTGTTTTAAATCTTTGAAACCCATCAATTCTTGTCAGTAAGTTCTTCAAAATCCATTCAGATGCCATAAAATCCCTTGTAATATTCGAAATCCTATGAAATCCTTTAAGATCCTGCGAAATTGATTAAATACCTTATTGAGCGTCTTTAAAATCCCGTGAAAAATCCTTGAAAATCGTATAAAATCCTTTGCAATCCATTAAAATTCCTTAAAAATCCTTTGGCATACTTGGAACTCCTCTAAAAACCCATAAAATCTTTTAAAATGTTCTAAAATTTTATGAAATCATTCCAAATCTTCTGAAAACCAAGTAAATTATTTAAAACTGAATGGACTTTTTCAAATCTTAGGAAATACCTTAAAATATTTGAAAATACATATCTTTAAATCTTTTTAAATCTATAAAATCCGTTAAAATCACTGAAAAATCGTTTGGAATCTTCTAATTATTATTTATTTTTATTATTATTAAATAATAATTGAAAGGAATATCCTAAAACCCTATTGGTCCTATAAAATTGTTCCAAATCTTCCGAAATTCTTCAAAACCGAATGAAAGTTTTTTAAATCCCTTAAAATCATTAAAATCCTTAGAATTTCTTTGGAATTTTTTAAAATATCCTAAAATATTTCAAGTCCTTTGAAATATTTTCAATTAACGTGACATTCTTCAAAGCTATTGAGAATTTGTTGGAATGTTTTAAAATACCCTAATATCTTTAAAATCCTTTTAATTCCCTTGAAATATTTCGAAATTCTTGAAATATATAGAGAATTCTTCGGAAATTTCCTGAATTAGTTTAAATTCTTTAAAACCTTTGAAAATACCTTGAATTATTTGAAAATCACTTCAAATCTTTGAAATCCATCAATTCTTGTGAATAAGTGTGAAATAAAAATAAAGTGAAATATCGAAATCCTATGAAATCATTTGAGATCCTGAGAAATGCATTAATTATACCTTATTGGACTGAAATCCTCGGATATCGTAAAAATCCTGTGAAATCCGTTGAAATTTTTTTAAAATCCTTTGAAGTATTTGGTGCTCCTCTGAAATCCCTTGATATCTTCGTAACTATCCTAAAATCTTATGAATCCTATAAAATTCTTCCAAATTTTCCGAGATTCAAAGAAATTCTCTAATACAGCATGGAATTTCTGAGATCCTGTGAAATCCGCTGAAATTTTATTTGAAAATTTCTTCAAATCTATGAAATTCTTTGAAATCCTTTAGTTCTTGTGAACAAATTCTTCATAATCCAATGAACTTGAATTCCTTGAAATATCGTGAAATTGCCTGAAATCTGATGATATTCCTTGATAGCCCTTTCAAATATTTAATCTCCTATGAAATGAGATCCTAAGGAATTCGTTAAAATACCCCAGAAAACACGTTACGTAACTGCTCCGTAACAAAAGGGGAACATTGTCATATCTGGTTATATAACGAGTGTTACCGTTCAGTGGTACTTGTTCTATAACTGGAAGGTAACAATGTTAAGTAACCCTGTTGCCGCATGAAGATGTAACAGTGCCATAAAAAGAAATTGTAACAATTCTGTAGCAATGTGATGTAAGTGTTACAGAAGACAAATGTAACATTTGTTCTTTAACTGGGCTAAGTGCAAGAATTATAACTGTTATGTTACAGTGTTACGTAAGTGAACCCTAACGGTGTTACAGTGTAGTTGTGTAAGCTGTGCATAATGCACATTAGTATCAGCTATGTAACAATGTTACATAACTGTTCTGTAACAATCGTGTAACATTTGTTCTGCAACTTGGCTACACTCATGATCCATAATAATTTTGTTACAGTGTTACATAACTAAATTGTAACAGCGTTACTGTGTAGTTTTGTAAGTTGTGTATAAAGCACATTAGTAACAGCCCTGTAACAATGTGACATAAATGTTATGTCATCATGTTATGTCATCATGTTATGTCATCATGTTATAACATCACTTCTATAACTTCCCTGGCAAAAGTTGCGGATAGGAATTCATTCCGAATGAATACGAATTATTCCGAAATCAGTATCCGAACCAATCTGAATCAATCCGAACCAATCCGAAAAAGTGCTCCATTTCGTTCGGTCCAAGTCAGTTAAAAATTAATCCAAATCAATCCGAATCAATCCAAACTTCCGATCCGAATCATTCCGAACCAATACGAATCAATCCGAACCAAATTTCCAATCCAAATTAATCCGAGCTCGGATTGATATATACTGAATTTTCAATCCGAATGAATCCGAGTTCGGATTGAATCGGATTAAGTCAATCCGAGTTCGGATTGTTTCGGATTGAAAATTTGATTCGCATTGATTCGGATTGAATCGGATTGAGTCGGATTAAATTTTAACCGATTTGGATTGAGCGAAATTGAGAATTTTTTTCGGATTCACTTTGAAAAATATTTTTTTTGTATTAAAGAAACCGTTTCTTTGAAATAATTTTTTTCATTCAACTAAAAATAACTTTAAAATGAAGAAAATAATTTTAAATTAAAGAAAAATTTTCTTCGGAACAAAAAAATATTTTTTTGAACCAATGAAATTTCTTTGTATTAAAAGAAATTTCTTTCAATCAAAGAAACTTTTCTTTGACTGAGAGATAATAAATATTTTTCTTTGACTCAATGAAATTTTCTTTAAATCCAAGAATCTTTTTTCTGAGTGTTGGTTCGGATTGGTTCGGATAGACTTCGGAATAATTCGGATTGGTTCGGAATGATTCAGAATGAATTTCTATCCGAAAATTTCGCCAGGGTTGTTGCCCCAATATACTCCGCAGGCGTGCGCAACTGCGCATCCGTCAATTCGTTATCTGTAGAGCTGTTTGCAGCGCTACGGTGCTATGATATGACTGAATAGGTTTTTCCAAATTTTACGTATATGCGTAAGTATAGTGTGAAGTGAATTTAGTGTCCATGGGAGACAGGAAAGTGATTCTTCAAGTTATAATATACTTTGTATTTTTCGGAGTGCGATTATTCCTTAAAGCATTTTTGAAAATGCGAAAAATACGATTAAACCAGTATTTGTGAGATTCAATCGTGATACAGTCGTGCAAGTGGAATGTGCAGCCAATAAAGATGTATGAATTTTTAGGTTAGGGTCAGTTTATTGCTCTTTCGAGGTTGCAGTCTACCAAGTAGGGACTTCATACCTTTTATGTAACATAAATACGTAAGATACATATAACAGACTTACATTGTTGTTATATGAAACTGTAACATATACCTTACGTAACTATGTGACAGATACACTACACCACTATACAACCTTCGGTAAAGTTGCTATAGAACTGGTACTTAATTCTTACAGAGCTTCGAAAAACCGATCCAATACTGGGACATAACATTTATACAACATAACACTGTTATAACGTGGTAACAGACATGTTACAAAACCTATGTATGTCACAGAGTTACAGAGCCGTTACAGAGCTGATCCATCATATAGTGTGACATTTTGCGTCACAGGTGACTCACCCGTGATTCACCAGTTGTGTAACATGTTACAATCTGTTATGTAACAGTTACATAACTATATACATAACAATGATTGCTGGATTACGTCCTCACAAATTGAGATATCGAGTTGAAAATTTGAGAAATTAATTAAAAGGCACTCGGTAACGTTGGCATGGTCCTAATTTTTATGAAACTACAAAAAAATGTTGATTTCTGAACATTTTTGGAATTTTTGTATTTTGAGTTTTCAGAAATTTTAGACCATTCGAACGTTCCTTAGTGCCTTTTAAATAATATTCCAGATTTTCAACTCAATATCTCAATTCGTGTGGACGTGAGTTGTTACAAAAAAAATGTCGGTAAGATAGAAATTGGGTATCACATGGCCTTGAAGATTATTATTATTATTATTATTTCTATTATTGATGAGAAAATACATTAAACAAAAATTATTATCCTCTGATTATTACCATCGGAAAATGGGAGTCGAGAAAATTTTTCATTAGCATCTGAGTAATCTTGTTAGTTTCTCCTATTTAGGGGCAGATAGCGCTACAGATACTTGTTTTGATTTTAAATTCAAATATAGGGTGCCCTACCGAAATCTTTTTTTTTAAATTTCTGCAAATACTAAAACGTAATTTTCTTTTCTTTGGTGAGGAAAATAAAAAAGAAGAATATTAAATGTTCCCAGTTAAAATCTAAAGAAGTAAACACTCAGGTAAATTGTAAATTTGGTTTATTATAGAAATACTGAACACAATTTTTTTTTTTAAATATATTTTTTACGATGCGTAATATTCAAGCGGTCTTACACCAATGTAAGAAGAAAAGCCAGCCTACAGGAGGTATGCTCCTGTAGAAGAGCTTTTTGTACATTGTAAAATTCAGAGAGTATTAAATACTAATTAAACTAATTTTAAAAAATTACATACGACTCTCTAGTTAAATTAATAATATTTTTAAATTAATTTCATTCAAATGGTCATTATAGTCCGAATATTCTCTAACATCGATTATTGAAAGCAACTCTTCACAATCTGTGAAATCGACTCATGTGAAAAGTTATTAAGAAATTGCATTTCACGTTATTTTTGAAAATTTAAAAAATATCAAAAGATTATAAAATATTTTAGAACTTTTGATGTTATTCACATAATTCATAATTTTTGCCTTCAAAACGCTTTCGAAAATATGTTCATTTAAAAAAAAAATTGTAATGTGGAAGATAAATTTCAGCAAATTAATTTTGGAATTAAAAATTTATTTCTGGCAATGTGCTTAAATGAAAAATAAAGTAAAAGTGGCCCGAACATAAATCATTTTCAAAAATCATTAGGTGGAGTCTACACAGCCGGCGCCGGCAACGAACGAAGTTGCCGGCTGTTTTTCACAAGAAGCGAAATACGAAATAAAAGCGAATTACATTTGCAGTCATGCAAATACCTGAAAATATAATTTTCAAGGTCAAAACTGATAAAGATCGTGTTCGCAAAAAAAAAAATCTGTTCGCATTTTTTTTCATGAAAATACGGTGAGCGTAGACGTTGGAAACGGGTAGGAGTTTGACCAGCATTATTTCTGTGACCAGTCAAGAAGCTGCTTTCCAGCTCCCTCCATGAGACGTTGGAAAAGGGCAGGGGTTTGACCAATATTATTCCTGTGACCAGTCAAAGGGATGCCTTCCCACCCACTCCACGAGAGGTTGGAAAGATGTAGGGGTTTGACTAATATTATTTCTGTAACCAGTCACGCGGGTGCCTTTCCGCCCCCAAATGTTGAAAAGGGTTAGGGATTTGACCAACATTATTTCTGTGAGTCACGGAAGTGCATTCCCGCCCCCACGAGACGTTGGAAAGGGGTTTGACCAATATTATTTCTGTAACCAGTAACACTAGTGCCTTCCCACCCCCACGAGACGTTGAAAAGGAGTAGGGATTTGACCAAAATTATTACTGTGACCAGTCACAGGGGTGCCTTCTCCCCATCGTGACGTTGGAAAGGGGTAGGAGTTTGACAAATATTACTTCTGTGACGAGTCACACGGGTGCCTTCCAGCTCACACGAGATGTTGGGAAAGGGTAGGGGTTTAACCAACATTATTTCTGTGACAAGTCACAGGGGTGCCTTCACGCCCCGCCACGAGACGCTTGAAAGGGGTTTGACCAATATTATTTCTGTAATCAGTAATACTAGTGTCTTCCCACCCCCACGAGACGTTAAAAAGAAGTTGGGATTTGACCAAAATTATTACTGTGACCAGTCACAGGGGTGCTTTCCCGCCACATCGAGACGTTGGAAAGGGGTAGGAGTTTGACAAATATTACTTCTGTGACAAGTCACACGGGTGCCTTTCAGCCCACACGAGATGTTGGGAAAGGGTAGGGGTTTGACCAACATTATTTCTGTGACCAGTCACAGGGGTGCCTCCTCACTCCGCCGTGAGATGTTGAAAAGGGTTAGGGATTTGACTAAAGTTATTTCTGTGACCAGTTACAGGGGTGCCTTCCCGCCCCCACGAGACTAATTTCTTTCACAGAAAAAAGTGATAAATATCAATGGGTGAAATATTTGTTATCGAAAGCTTGTATGTTTTCTAACAATATTCTAGATTATAAATTTAATTATTTGACAAAATTGAAAAAGAAGAGTTTTCTGTCACCCTACAATTGTACATTTGCAATAAATCAGTATTATCCAATACTTGTAAGACATATTTTTAAACATTGCCTCAAAAGTAACTCCGAAAAGCGTAGTCCATTAACATGAAAAGTGGAACCTGGATTTAGAAGCTGTCTCGGATATGGCCTGCGATGGCCGAGAAGTCTTTTCAAGAATTTCCATATCGTTAAGAGTCAGGGCCGTATGATGCACTCTCAGTAGGAAAATATAATATTAACTAACTGTATCTTGTACAAATGTAGATTTTTGTTCGAACTGCCCACTTTGTGGCTACGGAACTGCTCAAATTCATTGAGTTTGCAGCGCCTCTCTCTCGGCTGCTTGGACCCCCTCATCACCGAATGCATTTGGCAGAAATTCTACGAAGACCGTATGGAGGGCCATTGAATGGAGGTTCCAGTATACGAACAAGTGAGGGTTGCCAATTTTATTTCGTCACAAAATAGAAGTATCGTAAAATTCATTCAAGATATTGTTTGCAGTCTTGTAGAAAGTATCTAAATTAAAGCATAAATAAAAAATAACAAAAATTACAAAATTAAATGATAAATTACAATTTTGATTATCCTTTCACAACCGCCTCCCCTCCCAAGCAAATTTTGTTATACAAAAAGCTAAAAAAAGTGTGTGGTAAGAAACAAATATAATCTGTAGATTAACATCTAAGAAAAAATCTAGAAATAAAAATGAGGAGATTCGAAGTTTGTTAAATATACGTTGAACATAATTTTTAAGAATATTCCGAAGACCTTATATTTTAGGATAATAACGAGTTGCATACCAGAATTTAAAAAAGTAGCAAAAAATCATTGACAAAAAAATGTCAAATATAAATTGCTGAGAAATTGTTCACAAGTTTATATGTTATGTCGTGAATGAAAAATAATAAATATTATGTTACATTGATTAAAAATTCAAAATGTGTCGAATGAAAAAAATCATTAATTTAACTTGCGAATGATATTTTATCTCGATTAATGTGTACATTAAGTTAAAAGATGTCACAGTATGTTTGGTATGTAAAATAATCACCCTAGAATAAAACACTGATGAGGACTCCCACTTGGGTCGAAAGTTAAAACGTCTATTAACTTGTAAAAAAATCAAGAATTTAATTTCTGGATCCCAAAGCCAATCATAACACCAAAAAGAAGAACCTATAATTGTTACTATTTAAATTCGACAATTTTCTGTAAATTTTTCTAATGATTGAAATTAATCTTTTGAATTGATTTGACGATATTCCTGATTTGTGAAGAAATCAAATATAAAAATGACGTAAAAATCACTATTTTCCTACAATTTTCATTATTTGAAATTCTGTCATTTCTTCGTACATTTTTTGCAAGATTTAAAACAATTTTTCGTTTTTTATTAATTAATATGAAAAAAAATAAATTAAGAAACTTCATTTTCAGACCTAAAACGGCCTAACGGAACCTCTAAACAATATTTAAAAAATTATTTTTATTTCAAAGTTGAGTGCTGTGTGATGTGATGCCCCTTGTCAACTGTCTTTTGGATTGGTTTCGAGAGCTCTGTGATGTGGTGCCCCTTTCCAAAAGTCTTTTGGGTCGGATTCGAGTGCTGCGTGATGTGGTGACCCTTTCCAACTGTCTTTTGGGCCAGATTCGAGTGCTGTGTGATGTGGTGTCTCTTTCAAACTGTCTTTTGGATTGGATTTGAGTGACCTGTGATGTGGTGCGCCTTTTCAACTGCGTTTTAGGTCGGATCCGAGCGCTGTGTGATGTGGTGTTCGTTTTTAAATGTCTTTTGGATCGGATTCGAGCGCCGTGTGACGTCGTGACACATTCCAACTGTCTTTTGGGTCAGGCTCGAGTGCTGTGTGATGTGGTGTCCCTTTTCAACTGTCCTTTGGATCGGATTTAAGTGCTCTGCGATTTGGTGCCCCTTTTCAACTGTCTCTTGGGTCAGATTCAAGTGCTGTATGATGTGTTGCCCCTTTCCACCTGTCTTTTGGGTTATATTCAAGCGCTGTGTTATGTGGTGCCCCCTGTCAACTATCTTTTGGATCGAATTTAAGTGGCCTATGATGTTGCGGCCCTTTCCAACTGTCTTGTAGGTCGGGTTCGAGTGCTGTGTGATGTGTTTTCCACTTTCAACTGTTTTTTGGGTTCGATTCAAGCGATGTGTGATGTGGTGTCCGTTTTCAACTGTCTTTTGGATCGGATTCGAGCGCCGTGTGATGTGACACATTCCAACTGTCTTTTGGGTCAGACTCGAGTGCTATGTGATGGGATGTCCCTTTTTAACTGCCCTTTGGATCGGATTTAAGTGCTCTGCGATTTGGTGCCCCTTTCTAACTGTCTCTTGGGTCAGATTCAAGTGCTGTATGATGTGTTGCCCCTTTCCACCTGTCTTTTGGGTTAGATTCAAGCGCTGTGTGATGTGGTGTTCGTTTTTAAATGTCTTTTGGATCGGATTCGAGCGCCGTATGACGTCGTGACACATTCCAACTGTCTTTTAGGTCAGACTCGAGTGCTGTGTGCTGTGGTGTCCCTTTTTAACTGCCCTTTGGATCGGATTTAAGTGCTCTGCGATTTGGTGCCCCTTTTCAACTGTCTTTTGGATCGGATTTAAGTGCCCTATGATGTGGCGGCCCTTTCCAACTGTCTTTTAGGTTGGGTTCGAGTGCTGTGTTATCCCTTTTCAACTGTCTTTTGGGTCGGATTCGAGCGCTGTGTAAAGTGGTGACTCATTCCGAGTGTCTTTTGGGATCGATTTGATTGACGTGTGATGTGGTGTCGCTCTTTACCTGTCTTTTGTATCAGATTTGAGTATTCTGCGATGTGGTGCCCCTTTCCAACTGTTTTTTGGGTCGGATTCGAGCGCTGTGCGATGTTGTGACCCATTCCAACTGTCTTTTGAGTCAGATGCGAGTGCTGTGTTGAATTTCAGTGATGTGTGATGTGGTGCTCTTTCTCGAATGCAAAATAACTTTTAAAAAAATCGTTTTTTGAAAAATGTCACGCAGTATATCTTATAAAATAATCTTTCTAGAATAAATTTCTGTCGAGGACCCCAAAAAGACAGTTGGAAAGGGTCACCACCTCACAGAACACTCGAAATCGACCCAAAGGTTATTTGGGAATGGGCACCACATTACAGAGTACTCCATTTTAAAATGAAAATAATTTCTAAAACGTTGTTTAGAGGTTAAGCATCGAATTTTTTCTTTTCCTTTTGGCTCTTTCCATCAATTACCTAAAATATCTTTTTCGTATGAATATCTTTCCCATATTATGCTCTTTTACGTTCTATTATCAATTCGTTTTGCGTCGGATTCGAGCGCTGTGTGATGTGGCGTCCCTTTCCAACTGTCTTTTCGTTTGGATTCGAGCGCTGTGTAATGTGGTGTCTCTTTTCAACTGTCATTTGGATCGTATTCGAGTGCTCTGCGATGTAGTGCCCTTTCCAACTGACTTTTGGGTCAGATTCGAGCGCTGTGTGATGTGGTGTCTCTTTTAAACTGTCTTTTGGATCGGATTTGAGTGCCCTGTGATGTGGTGTTCCTTTTCATCTGTCTTTTGGACCGGATTTGAGTGCTCTGTGATGTGGTACCCCTTTCCAACTGTCTTTTGGGTCGAATTTGAACGCTGTGTGACGAGGTGACTCATTTCAACTGTCTTTTAGGTCAGATTCAAGCGCTGTGTGATGTGGTGTCCCTTTTCAACTATCTTTTGGGTTGAATTTGAGTGATGTGTGATGTGGTGCCTCTTTTTAACTGTAAAAAAATTCCAAAAGAATCGTTTATTAAAAAATGTCACGCATATATCTTGTAAAATAATCTTTCTAAAATAAAACACTGATAAGAACCTTAATAAGACAGTTGAAAAGGGTCACCACATCACAGAACACTCGAAACCGACCTAGATTTTAGTTGGAGATGGGCACCATATCACACAGCACTCAATTTTAAAATAAAAATAATATGCAGAACATTGTTTATTGATTCAATAAATTTTTTTTCTTTTTTTTGCCCTTTTTATCAATCACTCAAAATGTCTGTGATTCCTATTTTAGTGTTTAATTCTATTTGTTTGAATCTATACATAATACGGAAATCTGAAAAAGGGGTCTTCAAACGAAAGAGCTACTTTTCCCATATTATGCTCTTTTGCGTTCCATTATCACTTCGTTTTGCGTAAACTATATATTCAATCCCTGTTTTGCCGATCTTCGGCTTAAATGTGGGACAATTGACAATGTCCAAAAAAGCGCAAAAATCGCGCCTTAGGATAAGCAGCTTACCGCTGGTGGCTCGTGTCTGTCAATGGCACAGCAGCTGAATTCGATCTATCGAAAACCCATCTCTACTGTGATCTCATAAATACCGAAATCATAGAGGGTGCAGGACATATTCCAAAAGTAGGGAAAATTAGAAACCATGAATGAAGCTGAAGGGCGGATCTGTTTAATAAGTGGCAAAGCGGCAGTTCTCCCTTTAAGGGGGACATGTTATACCTATAGGTACACCTATACTATACTGCTCTGTTTTGAAAGAACACCGTTTACTCAAAAAAATCGAAAAATGAGTTTTCTATATCAATGAAATCGTAAAAGAAAAATGCATCTAATTATGCAAACTATTTTAGAAATTTGATGATAATATAAAAAATAATTATTGCATATTTATTGCAAAACACCTTTAATTCAAATATTGTTGAGAATTATTTCGCAAGAGTGCCGTTAACTCGAGAAAGTAGACCGTAACTTTGTGAGTTAAAAAATAGATGGCTGAATACGTCACAGAAAAATTCACAAAAATACTGTCAGCTCAGAGATAACGGCATTCTTTAAATTTTTCGACGACTTTTCGGCGCTGAAATAATTTGAAAAAGCACCGTAACGAGTTAACGGTCATTCTTCCGTAATATTAAGGAGCCAGAAAAGAACTTTTTATTCTAAGAAACACCGTAAATAGGTTGATAAAAATTATTAATATAAAAATAATTATCAAAACTGTTTACTAGCTATTAAAAAACTGCGAAAACATATATCGAATAAGGACGCAGTTATTTAGACTTATTTAGTTTTAAGCTTGTTCAGATTAAAAGGTTAGTGAATTAAAAAATTCTGTTTTTTTTTTTGTTAATATATTTTGAAAATAAATTTATTTAATTCAAATGTGAGCACTCGTTTAGTTTTTCTATATATTTTTTTAATACCTTGAAACATGCTTTCATCTAACCTTTCATATATTTATATTTTTCCTCTAAAAATGAAATAGATTACAATAATTAACAATCAGCATTCAACATCCTCAATTATATTTGTTTCCAAATATTTAATAAATTACCAAGGTTTTCCAGTTAATTATGTACGATTGTCATGTTTTTCAGCAACAAAGCAATGTAATGAAAATATATAAATTTCAAAATTCGAAACACATAATAATAAATATCATTATTTAAATAAAAATACCTTCTTGGCTTCAAGTTTGGAAAGTTTCCAATTTGAATATTATTAATATTATTATTTGTTTCCTAATATTTAATTCAATTAGTGAATAACTCAATAAAAAATATTATTATTTATTCATAATAATAATTAATAAAATGATAAAAACAACTAGTAATAACAATGCTACTATATTGATATTAATATTGTTTATTTTTTAATATTTAATTAGAAATATTATTTCAACATAACTGAACATCAATTAATAATAAATATAAAACGGTGTATTAAATATAGTGAATTTACTCATTAGTGAGTAACTCAATATGAATTAATTTGCGATAGTAATTAATAAGGAATATTATTTTTATTTGAGTTGACGGCGTTCTTCCGAATCATTGCTTCCAAATTAGTACTATTAACTCAATTTTCGACTTCTAATTAATATTTTAACAAATATTTTTTCCATTATTGAAAAGGTCGTAGTCAAATTAGTCATTAAAAGTGATTTTTTTAAAATTCAGTTATACACTAGGCTACCAAAAAAATGTGTTTTTGAATTTTGCAGACGCTACCCCCTAAATTGCTTCCTTTTGGTGAAAAAATACTGCCATGAATTTTATTTTATTTTCAAACATTTTTTTGGAGGATCCGCTAGGCTGTTTTAGCTCTAAAAACTAATTTTCTTACTTTTAAATATAAAAAGAATACAAATTTAAGGCTAAAACATTCTTGTACCCCTAAAAGTATTTTCTGTCAGCCAGTATAAATATTTTCAATTTATTCATCATGGAAAATATTCTCTTTATATTGTAGAAAACGTCCTGTGCATATTATTTCAGAAAAAAAATGTTTAGGGATCATTTCAAAATATTAATTGTACTGAAATTGTAAATTTTCGTACTCTAGGCCCGATAATGTCTTCAAAATTTTTGTTTTGCTTCATAAAATGTAAGCCTTATTCCTCAAAAAATATCAAATATTTTCTAGAGGTGAAAGAATTTTTTAGCCTTAAACTTGTATTTTTTTGAAATTGAAAACTAAGAAAATTAATTTCCAGACCCAAAACGGCCTAGCGGAACCTCTAAACAATTTTCTTCTAAATGAAAGAAAATTTATGACCGTATTTTTCCACCAAAAGGAAGAAATTTAGGAGGTAGTGTTTGCGAAATTTAAAAAACATATTTTTTTGTACACCCTAAGGTATACCATCTATACTATAGTATTTTTCAGGTAAATTAATAAACACAAGAACCCGCCTTTTCCGATCCGACTCTTGAAATTGGTAATAAATAAACAGAAAAAGCTTCTTTCCTGATCCAACCCTTGAATTTATTTTTTATCAAACACAAAATAAGCCCTTTCCTAGATCCAAATATTGAATTAGTCCAAACCTCGAATTAATTTCTAATTAAATACAAAATAGGCTCTTCTCCTGATCCAGCTCTTGAATTTGTCAATAAATAAAACGGAGATTAAAGCCTTTCCCGAAATAACTCTTGAATTTGCTAATGAATAAATAGAAATTAACGTCCTTTCCGAACCAACTCTTGTATTTGTTAATAAATAAACAGAAAAAACTTCTTTCCTGATCCAACCCTTAAATTAATTTCTAATTAAATACAAAATAGGCCCTTCCCCTGATCCAATTCTTGAACGTGTTAAAAAAAATAAACAAAAAATCGCCTTTCCCGATCCAACTATTGAATATATTCCTAATTAAACACCATATGAGCCCTTATCCTGATCCAGCACTTTAATTTTCAAACAAATTTAGAGCTCATTCTTCAATAAATAACAAATCGAAGAAAATTCCTTTTCAGACCTAAAATGGCCTATTGGAACTTGTAAACAATTTTTTAAAAACTACAGAAACTTGATGGCAATTTATATTCATATAATTTTGAGACATTAATTTTTTCTGCTGACCTCGTACCGTATATTATGATAAATAATTATTCCGCGAACAGCTAATTTGAATTTCCAATGAAACCATCGTTTAAAATTCAAGCGCGGAAAAGTTATTTTCACCCTGGAGGAAAAGAGTTTAAATCTTCCAAACTCTGTTGGATTTAATTATTCTCGACCGAGAAGAATATACATTTTGGAAATCAAAAACATTCAGGACACGATTTTTATTTCTACATAATTTTTCCCTGATCAATAAAGTATTATTTCAAGGGTGGTACACCAAAACGAATCAATCCACATTTGGCCGATCGTAAGGAGAGACAAAAAACGTTCTGTAAAACCGAATTTTCAAATCACACTGGAACCCCTATATAAGAGCAATTTCGGGCGTTATCTGAAATGGCCTTGTCTTAAATGGGGGTGTTCGCTTGAACTCAAACAGTCAGAGCCGTATGAACTATTTCCAGTAGCATTACATAATAATTATTTCTTGAAGATCGAAATGGAATGTACTTTCTCATGAACAGTTTTTGTATACTAAAAAAGAAACACCCAAAAAGTTCACAAATCAAAAACAGACTTCGAAACAACCCACTTTTACGGCTCATTAGAGACAAATGTACAATAAAGGTACAGACAAAAAAGGAAAAATAAGGAGAAGAAGGAAAGAGTCAACCAAAACCAACCTCACACTCTTTCTTTTTATTGTCTTTTTTATACTACTGGGGACCAACAAGTTTCGAAGCCAATTTAGACTTTCTCCTCAGGGGTAATTTATAGGAAAACTACAGTTATGAATAATGAAACCTATATTATTTAAATTCAAAAATCACCTGAAAATACAAATAAAGAGTTTTTAATATCAAATGCTGTTTGGTTAATTTTACTATTTTCTCATTAAAGTCAAAAATTTTTATGATCGAAATGAAACACACTTTATAATGAAAATTTTATTGTACTAAAATTGAAAACACCATAAAGTTCTGTGTATCTGTACATGGCAATTTTTTTTTAAACCAAATTCAAGAAAGATTTCTTAAATTTACTGGGATTCTCATTAAAAGTTTCTCTATTTCTTTTTTTTTGTTTTTTGTTTTTTTTTGTTTTTGTTAATATCAAATATCTCTTTTGGGAAAACCCATGAATCTTGTACCTTATCAATAAATCCTGTAATGCATCCAATCTCAGTTTTTACTAATTGATAAATTCTTTAAAATTACTTCACCGGCCTTCCGATCACATCCATCATAAATTCATTACCCTCAATTTCTATTAATTTCACAGAAAACTGTAATACAAAAAACAGGAAAATTAGAAAAGATAATTTTTTTTCGATTTCCCGCGTAGAAAATCCATAAATTATATCCCAATGTTTTGTAAACAATTCACC
Source organism: Melikaiella ostensackeni (assembly GCA_032362435.1). Classification (NCBI taxonomy): domain Eukaryota; kingdom Metazoa; phylum Arthropoda; class Insecta; order Hymenoptera; family Cynipidae; genus Melikaiella; species Melikaiella ostensackeni. The sequence continues at coordinate 17,491 of JAUMHM010099878.1, forward strand.
ACAACACTAATTGAACAAACATTTCAATTATTGATTAAAACTTAAAATCACGTTAATTTTTTCCTTTAATTTTTTTTACAAAACATAGAGACAGTAATCCATTTTCTCCATATAAATTTTAATTTATGAAAAACAAATTCTTCACAGTAAAAATTCTTTTCGATTTTAACTGGAAGAAACTTCAGAAACTCAAAGAAAATCTTATCTTTATGGAGATCATTTCAAAAAACTGGTAAAAAAGACAAACCAGTCGCTTTTTAGCGACCAGCTCAAACTCTCGTAAAACCACATGCTCGAAAAATGTCAACAGATTTCAGGAAACTATTCAGAAAGTTTTAGCCGCAAATATCAAGATTCAGAAATTAGTCCAAAGATACAATAATAAGATAGTAAAATATTTTCACCCTCAAATATGAAATTCATAAAGATATCAAACAAGTCAAAACAAAAAGCTCGTCTAAAAAATAATTAATGCAGGACTCAATGGTGCATAATAACAGAATGCACACATTATGTATATGGTACCTTCTTTTAGTTGTTGATATCTTCATGAATTTCATATTTGAAAGTAAAAATATTTTTCAATCTTATTATTGTGCCTTTGGAGTAATTTCTGCATCTTGATATTTGGAGCTAAAACTTTCTGAATAATTTTCCTGAAATCTGTTGACATTCTTTGAACATGTGGTTCTTACGAGGGGTAGACTGAACGATACAGTCGTTAACAAGCGACTGTTTCACCTCTCCTACAATTGGTTTGAAATGAGTACCCAAAATGTGAGATTTTGTGGGCTGATTTAGAACCAATTTATTCAGATTATTCCATTTTTCAAAAAGAAAAGGGTAATAATCCAAACCAATAACACATTTCTAAAAATTTCTAACTTCCTCTAATGTTTAAACTATATTTAAGTAAAATAGATATCTTTCGATAAATTGAATTAAGGTTTTTACATACATTCAGGTAAAATAAATGATACCTTCGTTTCCTACAAAAAATGGTATTCTGAGGAAGATGCCATATTAACAATATGTGCATATCTTATCATGTACCATTGTGTACTGTACTTATATTTTGAATAACATTTGTGTTTTATTTTGTATAATTTTATAATTTTTACAAATGCTTATGTGTTATTGTATCTATTTTATATATTTTTATATCTACTCTATTTTTGATTTTATTGAATATTCTGTAAATATAATCATAATGTCATGTTGGTACTTATCAAAACTAAATAATTTTTTCAGAAGTAGGTATTTTCCAAATCTTGATTTTAAAGCCTAAAACGATCTCAATTAATTCCATGAAGTCTTTTGAAAATTTTCTAACTTGTGTCTTTTACAAGAGGTTGGGGTTTGGACAATATTGCCGAAAAAACGACAGTTTCGCCCAAACGAAAGTTCTAAGTTCAGGTCGTCTTTCTCTATTTCAAGTGTCTCCAAAATGATTTTCGTAAAGTATGAGAATTTCTCAGATGTTATGGTTCAGACATTTCGAAGTCAGTATATGGCGTGCCTTCAAACAGTGTGCATCTCGCTTCGTCCTCCGTATTCCGGGAAAAAATTATTGTTGTAAAGCATTGATATGGGTAAACGTTTTTCCAATTTTAAAAAGAACTGAATATAACAATTTGAAACAAAGTGTTTTGTTTTATGTGTTCAATAGTGAATTATCATAGGATTACAATCCCTGAATTTTCGTCACCAAAAGACACAAAGGGAAGTAGCAATAAATAAAAATATCAAAGATTTTTATTCAATCAGTAAAAAACTAAGATCAGCTGCAATACAGAAAGATTTCTTGATAGAATTTAAGATTCATGGGATTTTTCCCAAAAAGATTTTTGATATCAACAAAAAAGTTTGCTTTGACTTTAATAACAAAAAAACAAAGACATTTAACGAGATCACTGATCAATTCAGAAAATATATTTCGAATCTTGTTATAAAAGATTGCCATGCAAAAATACACTATTTAAATAAAAATGTTGAGAAAACTCTTGATATTTTGAATAAACAAGTACCAAATTACATCACCGAAGAATGTTTTCCAAGCCTTTAATAATAGAAGAGCCTTTAATAATGGAAGAGCCTTTAATAATAATAATAAAACATGAACGAAAATTTGAAAACATTCTCAATATCCACGGTGATATACAAAAATTAAGTCTAAATATTCACTCAGCGCTTTTTCAAGACCTATCTGACCCATGGTCTTTAAATATTTCAAACGTAGAGATTCTACAAAAGGTAATTAACATTCTGAGGTTGGGTGAAGGCTCTAGTAACAAATATAGCGAAAAAAGTATATTCAATTCCTTGAAATCATTGAAGACATTGAAGCCAAGTTTCAAAATTACCAGAAAACAAAGTACAAGAATTCAGAGCAACATTTATGGGTTTATCGAATGAATTTTTGAATAATGGTGCTCCACAAACCTTATTATTAGAAAAAGGATTAAGCGGAAGATGATTTTATAGAAAACTTTTTTTTAAACGTCATCCTCAATTATTAATTACTAAGGCTGATGAAGGGAGTGTTACAGTTGCAATATTGAAAGATATTTATAATGATCTTACAAAAATAATTCAGAAAGGTACATTGGAAATTCTAGAGAGATTAAGACTTCAAAAATGTTTGGGAAACAATATCGAAAAGTGCGACATTAACACAATTCACACAAATCTATCTCTTGCCTATGGCTTAGTGAAAGCTCATGAAACAGAATTTCCTTTACGACCGGTTATTTCGACAATAGGTTCACCCACGATAAAATTAGAAGAACTCAGTAAAATTATCAAAGAATCAGTTACCCTTTCAGAAAGATCAATTAAAAACAGTGCTGCCTTTTTAAAATTCATCGAAAATGTCAAAATACCAACAAATCACATTTTTGTCTCCTTTGATGTAATAGCCATGTTTCCTAATATTCCATATGTAAGAATTAAACTTTCTATTGAAAATAGATGGGATACGATCAAACTTCACACTAAGATCGCGAAAAAACAATTTCTTGATGTTATTGAATATGATTCCAATTCCGTTAATTTCAAATTCAATGGTACTTTTTATTTAAAAAAAGTTGGAACTCCGATAGGTTCAGTCTTGTCTCCAATTATTGCTGAAATTGTGATGGAAGATTTGGAAAATGAAGTTTTTAACAGAATTAATTTTGCGTTGGACATTTAAGCAAGATATGTGGATGATTCTGTATTATCTTTACATGCACAAAATGTAGATACCCTACTTGATGTATTTAATAGTATACATCAAAGATTACAGTTTGCTGTTGAAATTGAAACAGAAGGTAGATTGAATTTTCTTGATTTGACCTTAATAAAAACTGATTAAAATTGTATTATTACTGATTGGCACAGAAAAACTATTTCTTCAGGAAGCACACTAAATTTTAATTCTCATCATTCTATTCAAAACAAAATAGGAGTTGCAAAGAATTTAAATGATAGTGCTCTTAAATTATCTCATCCAAGATTCCATTAAAAGAATATTGAATTATGCAAACAGATTTTTTTTCCCAACCATTATCCTATTACTTTTATTGGCAAGCATATGCATTGTTCAAGTTAAGAGTAAAGGTAATAATTAGAACAGAAACAGAGGGCAAACAAGGAGATCACTTAGAACACGAAAAGATGAACATAAAAATAATTTTCGTAGAAGTGCAAGATATTACTCGATCCTTACAAAACATAGACTTACAACTGGGCATGACTTTAATTGGGAAGATGTTAAAATTCTGTATCATGAGAAAAATCAAAAAAAGAAAAAGTTCATGGAAATGCTATTCATTAAGAGGTAAGGAAACAAAGCTATTAATTTAAGAAGAGATCTTTCTAGGTACAACAGAATTTGTGATGGAATCATTAACTGGATACAATGACTTTAGTTTTGTACCATAATGTGGAATTTATGTGAATTAATCTGCAATTAAAGAATGAAATAATCTGAATTTGGGATTGATTCAGAATTTTTCGCCTATGTCAAAATTTTAATTTTCAATTAATGAATGAAATATGTACCAAAAGATAGTAAATAAGGTGTACATATGCCGTTTTTTCAGGGGAAATTGATGAATCAACATACTATAAAGTTACATTTTAGTTTATCGAAAAATATACTATTTTGAATATGCATCCGCAGCAACAGCCGAAACCGATCGATCAATTTCGATGAAACTTTGCATAAATATAGTAAATAAGGTGTACATATGCCGCTTTTTTCAGGAGATGTGATAAATCAACATACCATGAAGTTAGATTTTAATTTATTGAAAAATTTATTATTTTCAACATGCAGCCGCACCGACAGCCAAAAGCAATCGATCAATCTCGATGAAACTTTGCATAGGTATAGTAAATAAGGTGTACATATGCCGCTTTTTCAAGAGAAGGTGATCCATAAACATATCATGGAGTTAAATTTAAATTTATCAAAAAATATAGTATATTCAACTTGCAGACATATACCGACAGCCACAACGAATCAATCGATTTCGATGAAAATTGTATAAATATAGTAAATAAGGTGTACATATGCCGTTCTTCAGGGGAAATTGATAAATCAACATACCATGAAGTTACATTTTAGTTTATCAAAAAATTTACTACTTTTGACATATAGACGCACCGACAGCCAAAATCAATCGATCGATTTCGATGAAACTTTGCATAAATATAGCATATAACGTGTAAATATTTCGCTTTTTCAGGAGAAAGTGACAAATCAGCATTCCATGAAGTTAGATTTGAATTTGTCAAAAAAATTATTATTTCGAACATGCAGACGCACTGACAGACAAAATTAATGGATTGATTTATTTTATGATACGAAACCATCGTTGACTAAATGATATACTTTTTTATATAATAATATACCATCGTGGTTCAGAGAATATTATGAATTGAAGATTGTGTTTATTCATAGTTAACTTAAAACTTTTACCCAATACCGTTACAAGACTCTTGGGAATTAATAAGCATATGGAAATTGAAAGTTTCAAATTTGTCATCTTCGATGGCTTTAAAAACCCATAATTTATAATTCATCTATCCGAATGCGAACAAAGAAAGATCCTAACCATAAATTTGAATTCAGGAATCTTCATTTAATTTTAAATAACAAAAATACAAAATGTATTAATTAAAGTTATGAAATAAGAAAATAAAGCTAAATAAGAATAGTAGAAAATTGATGAATGAAAGTGTTTGTTAATAAAAGGAATTAGTTCAATGAATTAGCTTACTAAACAATTATTTTGTTTCATAAAGAAATCAATTGATTGTTCAGAGGAATATCAAAAAATTTGGTAGGCCTTTTATTGTCTTTTAATAATAAACACAAGTAGTGTACCAACATAACAACAATAATAATAATAATAATAATAATAATAAATTATTATATTAGGGGCCCGCCAATTTTTTTTATTCCTCTGAACCATCAATTGATTTTTTATCAAACGAAACAATTGTTTAATAAATTAATTTATTGAACTAATTCCTTTTATTAAAACCCCTCCCATTTATCATTTTATTACTGTTCGTACTTGTCTTCATTTTTTTACTTCATAACTTTGATCACCTTTAATATGAATAAATAAAATATTAATAGTCATGTACTTGGCGGAATTTTTTCATACGTAGTGTTTTTGATGGCAATGTACAATTTAAAATAAATTGGAATCATAGCACTGCACAGTGGGGCAAAAAAATGTCTTTGGACCAATTCATATTCAGAAGCGGTTTGTGAAACGATTTGAATGTTTTTTTGAAAATTGAAGCTAATAAAATTCTGCATAAAAACAATTTATATGCAAAAACCACTTTTTTATTGAATTTATGAGATATAATAAATAAATTGTTATTTTATAAACAATTATCCATAGCAGGTAGTTATGTTGAAATAAATCAAGTTGTTTCTATTGAATCGGCCAAAAATTATACGAAAATGTCACAAAATTATCAGATTTATTCATCCAATAACAAATGGCGATTGTTCAAACAATATTAATTAACAAATGCATTTTTCGGCTACTTTTAAAGGTAAAAACTTGGGTTTTTCGATGTAATGAAGTTTAAAAAACTAATTTCTGACCTCTAAGGGAGCTTATATGACAATCAACAATTTTCATTGTTAACAACAATTGTTCAAACAAATTTTTATCAACTTGGGCATTTTTTAAGAAAAAAATGCGTTTCTTTAGGGTATTAGCAGACTGTTATTTAGTAATGACTCTGTGCTACCGCTCGATAACAA
>JAUMHM010099894.1:0-23761 GCA_032362435.1 Melikaiella ostensackeni
ACCGAATAAAAACCAGATCGGGTCGGTTTTTTCCGTCTCCATTGATTTGTAAAATTAAAATCTGTTGTACTTAGAATTTATGGTTGCGCACTAGATTAACGTCGCACTTCCAAGTGCGCAGTGGACTTATATGGCATTTAAGGTTGCGCACTAGAATCGTGTCGCACTTTCGAAAGCGCAGTAGACTTATGTGGCATTTGTGGGGTTTCACTCGAGTTGTGTTGCACTTCTGGCTGCGCGTAGCCTTCTGTGGCGTTTGTGGTTGCGCGCTAGAATTAGGTTGCACTTCCGGCTGCGCAGTAGACTTCTGTGGCATTTGTGGTGCCGCACTAGAGTTGGGTTGTACTTCCGACTGCGCAGTACACTTATGTCGCATTCGTGGTGGCGCACAAGAGTTAGCTTGCACTTCCGGTTGCGCAGTAGTCTTCTGCGGCATTTCAGGTTGCGCACTAGAGTTGGGTTGTACTTCCGGCTGCGTAGTAGACTTATGTGGCATTTGTGGTGGCGCACAAGATTTAGCTTGCACTTACGGTTGCTCAGTAGACTTCTGCGGCATTTCGGGTTGCGCAGTAGAGTCGTGTCGCACTTCTGGATGCGCAGCAGACTTTTGTGACATTTGCGATTGTACAAGAGACTTAGATTGCATTTCCGACTGCGCAGTAGACTTGCGCATCACAAAGGCTGCGCAATAGAGTTTTGTCGCATTCGTGGTTGCACACTAGAGTTAGGTTGCACTTCCGGCTGCGCAGTAGACTTATGTGGCAATTATGGTTGCGCACTAGAGTTACGTCACGCTTCTGGCTGCGCAGTAGACTTATGAGGAATTTTTGGATGCGCGCTAGATTAAGGTTGCACTTCCGGCTGCGCAGTAGACTTCTTTCGTATTTACGGTAGCGCACTAGAGTTATGTCGTACTTCTGAATGTGCAGTAGACTTATGAGGCATTGTTGGTTGCGCGCTAGAGTTAGGTTGCACTTTTGGCTGCGCAACAGACATCTGTGACATTTGTGGTTGCGCACTAGAGTTATGCCGTACTTCCGAATACGCAGTTGACTTCTGCGGAATTTGTATTTGTGCACTAGAGTTAGGCTGAACTTCAGGCTGCGCAGTAGACTTACGTGGAATGGCGCATTTGTTATGTGGTTGTTATTGCTGCGAGTTGAATGTGTATGGCAATTAAGGCTGCGCAGTATAGAATGCAAACATGCACAGTAGAGTTTCATAACAGCTCATTCTGCACAGTAGATGTATATTGTACTAAAAGCTGTACATGAGAGTTATATGGCATTTAAGTCAGCGCAGTAAATTTCTATAGTAGTGAGGGCTGCGCAGTAGAATTAAATAAGAACTGCACTACCGATGGAAAGTTCAGGTGCAGTTCCTTTGACAGTTTGAAAACTCATACTTCACTTCAAAGACAAATATCTGTACATAAACTGAATCCACGACTTTGTAAGCAGAAATATTTGAAATATTAGAAAATTTCATGTCGAATCCGTCTAGGCTAAATTTATTCTATTGAACTAGGCAAAAAATATGACCCTATATGATCCTACACGTAACCCCATACCGACCATAAGAGTCTTTCTCATACTGACGCCCACATGTACTGTCTGATGCGCATCTGTAAATAAGACATATCTCAAGTGTGATACCATAAATCCCACAGAGACCTTCTGCGCAGTAGGAAATGCAAACTTATTATACTGCACATCCGGAAGTATGGTATGAACCTAATGGCCAGCATTAAATGTCATGTAATCACACTGCGTAATGATAACCCCCATAGAAGTTTACCGCGCAACCCTAAATGCAATATAATTCTACTGTGCATCCGGAAATACGACATAACTCAACGGCGCAGCCTTAAGTGTCATGCAAATATACTGCGTGATCATAAAGCCTATATGAATCTACTACGAGGCCGAAAATGTAGCATTATTCTACTGCGCATCTGCAAGTACGACATTACTCTACTGCGCAGCCTTAAATGTCATCCAATTGTGCTGCGCAACTATAAACCACATAGGAGTATACTGCATATCCGGAAATGCAGCACAATTCTCCTGCGCATCTACAAGTGCGACACAACTCTACTGTGCAGCCTTAAGTGTCATACAATTGTACTGCGCAACTATAAAGCCCACAGAAGTGTCCTGCGTAACCGTAAATGCGACATAAGTTTAGAGCGCATCCAGAAGTACGACAACTCTACTGCGCCGCATTAAGTGTCATAGAATTGAACTGCGCAACTATAAACGCAGCCGAATTTTACTGCGTAAACGGAACTAGAACAGGACTCTACAGCGCAACCGGAACACTAAAAGACTACCACATATTTATTGTAAATTATGAAGAATATTTAAATTGATAGCAGATCCGAATACTCATTTGCATGCGAATTTCCTGATCAGACCTGACATGGGTACATCCGGACCGATATTTTTCGGATCGGAACTCTGGAGGACCGGACCGAAAATTTTCGGATCGGCTCTCTGGTGGATCCGGACCGAAAGTTCCGGGTTCTGTCCTGACGACGCGATAACTTTCGAAGGAATTTTCTCATTTTAATTTCCTTTTGCACACTGGTATGTGGTCCAAAAAGACAGGTCAAGTTGGTTAGCCAGCCTTCTTATGCCAATATTTATGGTTTTAGCCATGAAGAATCAAACTGAGAAAAGTAATAATTTGAGTTTCACACGAAACCGCGCAAGATACGATAAATAGACAAGAGACCAAAATTATTTGTCTCTAAAGGTTTCACAAAATTGCCCATGACCATTTTCCAATAGCAATGACAGTTTTTGTTTCAAACGTGGAAAATGCCATGAAAGAAGCGAGAATTCAATTTTATTGTATTTCAAAAGATTTCAAGGGATTTTCAGGGGATTTTAACGGATTTCATTACCTTCTGGGACTGCATATTCAAATATTGTAAAATAAAGTACAAATTTCATTATTTATCATTATTTTAATGTTTATTCCTTATTTTGCATTATTCTTTTTTCACAGTAATTCATGACTAAAAACTATGAATATTGGTGACAGAAGTCTCGCTAACAGACAGACATACAGACCAACAGACAGACAGATGTTTTCGTAAAAAACCGTTTTTTCTGACTCTGGGGGTCTCAAAACGTCGAAAATTGATACAGACTGCGTAGGTCCAAATTCACATGAATCTATTTTAAAACCTTCCATCATAAATGATGAGTATGTAAAAATTAAAATTTTCCCGTGAAACTATGGGTGCTATTGAAAAATGGTTAGAAGCAATTTTGTAGGTTCTTTTGAGGTGAAAAACTTTGTTGAACCTTTCTTTGCATTTTGCGTTGTTTAACTAAGAGTTTGAGTTTTCGATTGACTTATGGCATTTCCCACGTTTAAAACAAAAACTATTATTCCTGTTGAAAAACGGTTGAGAGGAATTTCATAGAACTTCGTGAAACTAATAATGTCGGTCTTTTGTCTATTCATCGTATCTAGCGTGGAATCCTGGAAAAGTTAAATTTTTATTCTTCTCATTTTTATTTTTCACGGCTCAAGCGAAGAATATTGGCGATAAAAGGTTGGCTAACGAACTCGGGCTGTCTTTTTGGACCACAAAACAGTGTACAAAAGGAAATTCAAATAAGAAGGTTGCTTCGAAAGTTATTGTGCCGTCAGACTAAAGACAGTCTGACAGACACCGACAGTTAGCCAGACAGGTTTCGAAACGCCGAGAACTGATGAAAACTGGATAGGTCCAAATTCTAAGTTAACTTAACCATAACTTTTTTTTGCAATTTCTTAATTGCGGTTTTTTCCATACATCATAAATGTTATTTTCTTTCTTAATCCACACAATATGCCTAATTTGAAGAATGTTGTCAGATTTTTTACATGAGTTTATTTAGGCGCAAATCTCATTTTTATTGATCTTAAAGAGTGAAAAAAAAATTTAAGGCTTCGGAAATTATCGTCTGAAGCCTAAGCTCAAGTTCTGAAGTTGAAGCCTATGAAAACTTGCCACTTTTAGGGTTTCTCATACTTTTGGTCGGATGTTCGTCCGTGTATCCGTCGTTCTTTTCAATCAAGCTTAGGTTAGCCATGATAATGTTAATCACGATTAAGTTGAACATTTTAAACACTAAATAGTCTATGAAACCCTTTTTTATAAGTGCATGTCGTCTACTTCATCTATTTTCTTAAAGGTACTTCTTGAGAGTGAGAAAGTTCTTGGAGGATCAAAAGATTTCTACGATATTTTACAGAGTAGGTGAATTCTCACAATGATAATATAATCCAGCCAACGGGAAACAAATTGCCCCTTCAGCAAAAAATCTGACATAGTAGCATTTTTTCATACGTACGTTGGGGACAGCTTTACAAACATAATGTTAAAGTTCCCCATCCATACACTTACGGCTACGGCTGCCATGTTGAAAATATTAAACAATAAGTGGTTTTTGGAAATAACTCGACAACGGTAGGTTGTAGGTCAAATACGGTTACGCTAAAAAATGTTCAGAATTTTGTAGGACACAAAAAAGGTTTGAACTGTTGCAGTCATATTATCAACGGTTTCGCTATTGAATTCGATTAATTGAAAAGTTGTGCGATTTAACAAAAATTAAATAAAAGGAGAAAATTCGGAAGTAGATCAGGCAATTCGAACTCGAGGTCATGAAACTGTCTGAGCAAAAGAAAATCGACCAACTCATTTGCATTAAAAATTAGCAGTCAAAATTCACCTCAACTTTTGCATACAATTTAAGACACTGAAGGAAACGTTTTCGAGGTAAAACTTTTTTCAATTGTTCCTCTATATTTCTGCAATATATTAACAAATTTTCAGGTCAGAATAATAACATTCAAGGCTTTTTTCAAGCATCAAAGAAGTAAATTTCAAAAATTGAGGCGAGAATTTGGGTACCAGAGGTGACTACCTGTATGAGTTCTAATAGCAATACTGGTGGCTAAGGCGAGAGCGGCTACCTCTGTCTATGATACTGAAACCTTCGAATTTTTTTTTTGCTGGCTTTTTCCAACAATATGCTCTGTTGTGAGTTGACTTAGAACCAATCTATTCAGATTATTCCATTTTTTTAAAAAAAAGGCAATAATCCAGACCAATAACACATTTCTAAAAAATTGCTAACTTCCTTAAATTTTCAAACTACATTTAAGTAGAATAGATATCTTTTGATAAATTGAGTTAATCATTAATACCTCAATCGAAAGAAATCTTAAGTATACATAGGCAACCCTGCAGATTAGAATTAATCTTTGCATGTCTTCGAAGGACCTTAAGCAGCAGTCCTCGCCCCTGCCAGCAATATTACCATTAATACTCATAGTCACCTCTACTACCTACATTCTCGACTCAATTTTCAAATTCGCTTGTTCGATGCTTTAAAAAGGTCTTAAATATTATTATTCTGGCCTTAAAGTTTGGAAACATATTGTACAAATATGGAGGAACAATTAAAAGATATTGCACCTCAAAAACTTTTGCTTAAGTATTTCAAATTGTATGCCAAAGTTGAGGTAATTTTTTACTGCTAATTCTTAATCCAAATAAGTTGGTCGATTTTTTTTGTTCAGGAAGTTGCATGAGCTCAAGTTCGAACCACCTGATCTATTTCCAAAGCTCATTCCAGGAAGAATATTTTCTCCCTTTATTTTATTTTTTTTTAAATCGCACAATTTTTCAGTTAATCGAATTTTATAGCGAAACCGTTGAGAATATGACTATAACACTCGAAACCTTTTTTGTGTACTACAAAATTATAAACATTTTTCAAGACGAACATATTTCAACTAGAACTGACTATTGTCGAGTTATTTTCAAAAACCAGTTATTGTTCAACACTTTTCAACATGGCGGCCGTAGTCGTGTACGTATGGATGGGGATCCTTTACAGTATATTTATAAAGCTATTTCCAACGTATGTGTAAAAAAATTCTTTTATGTCCGATTGTTTACTCAAGTCCTTCAGTGTCTGAACATAACATAAATTGAAAAATCAAAATTTTGAAAGTGAAGCATTCAAGTAAACAATTTAACATTGGAATCCTTGGAAAATTAATGTTCTGAAGTAGCAATATATCTCAGTCTACATATTTTTGAGTATTTTCATACTAGAGGAAATCTGCTTGCATATACTGAATAAATAAATAAATAAAGCTACAAATTGCAGATTTTGAGAGCTTTTATGCATTTTCAAGAGTTGAGAATGGTTTCATTTTAAGATATAAAGTAAACTTGTTTGATGATAAAAAATACAGGAATGTCAGCGCCTCAGTAATTCAGTTTTAGTTAAAAATGGGATTTTATTCTGAAAAAAGGGGATTAAAAGGAGATCTCATTTTTTTATTGAAATCAACTCCGAATTAATTATACTTTATTAGAGGGTCCTAATACGCTACTTTTTGCGTATTATTTTCAGAATCCCTATTCTCCTCTTTTAGCCTTTTTCTCGTTTTTCCACATGAATGCGAACTGAATTATCGAAACCCAATAAGAAAATCCAACTATTTTTGGTTAAAACGTACATTATTATACTATCGGTTGAGATTTAAGCTTTTTGAATTAAAATTTGATTGTCATTTTTTTCCTTTCTTGACTAAAAAATCTTTCTTGGTTGAAAATTTGTCTTTTTCGTTTGAAAATTTAAATTTTTTAGTTGAATCTAACTATTTTTTGTTTAAGAATAAAATCTTTTTTGAATGAAATATCCACTATCACATTTTTAATTAAGAATTCGTCTTTTTTTATTGAAAATTCAATTACTTGGTTGAAAATTCATCTTTTTGATTGAAAACTCAAATATTCGATTAAAAATGCATCTATTTGTTTAAAAATTCCACTGTTATGTTGAAAATTAATTTTTGTTAGTTGAAATATCAACTATTACGGGTATTCTCAAATGGTCATAACGTCCTTTCTACAAATGCAAATTGAATTTTATACAGGTGATTTCTGAAGGGGTTTTCATGTCCTTCCATCCTATCAATTCCATTCTTTTGAGTTTTTTATTTTTCATAAACAAGTTACGATTTAAAATGTTTCTTAAACATTTTATACTCTTCGGGTACTTTTGATTTCCCTTAAAGTAATTTCAAAAGAAAGCTTGACCTCTTTTCAATAAAAACCTTGGTCGACATTGTGGACCTAGTAATAGTTATGCGGTTATGGGATTATATTCGAGCGACACCCTCCCTCGCGCGCTCGAACAGTCTGGCCCGTCCAGCCAGTGCACCGACCGGCGCTGATTCATTCAGTTCCGATTCATTCAAAAATACTTTTGATTGGTGCAGAAACCTTCCAAAAATTAATGAATAAAATAATGCATAAAATCTAGATGAATCGAAAATTTTTTCATATAGTTATAAGCAAATTAGAGAACAAAAGTGTTTTTTAAGAGAGCGCCCACTGATTACGTAATGTTTTTCCGACCATTTTTACTCCCCTCCCCTCCGTCACGCATTTTTTGAGGATCTTCTATATATTTTCACCATTACGACAACAAAAATTAGAATCACCCCCCCCTCCCCACGCGTCCACTATTTAATGTTACGTAATTTGTTAACGTCCTAATTAGAATCATTATTCGTTTTCTGGCAAACATATATTTCCCAAAGACTTCAGTTTCTAAAGAGAAGAGGTTTCCTTAAAATTACGGGAGAATTTTAAAAGTCCCTTCAGAAAGATGAAAATGAGCATCTTGAAGGCGTCATATTACACGTCAAGTATATTGGACTAAACAGTCTAACGAAAATCGTTGTCGAGGGCGGTTCGAATCGGGAGTTTGAAAAGAATTTAAAAAGGAAATCACGTCAATTTCTTCTATGCGCTTATTTTCAAATATTTTCTAGTGCTTTTCTTACATCTTTCACGTGTAGTTGGCATTTTTGACTATGGAATTTCGCGGTTTGAAGGTGTAATTAGTATTCTTGAAGTTTTGTTTTAAAGCGAAGGAACTTTCGGAAATTTATGGTAATTTACGGAAACTTTCGGAAATGTACGGAAATTCACCGACTCTCGAGAATTTTCAAAATGTGCGGAATCTTGCGCGAATATGTGGAAAGCTAGAGAAACTTTTGGAAATTTATGCAGAGTTTTGAGAAAATTTATAAAGAGTTTTCGAAACTGTGAAAGGCTTTGATGAGTTCAAATAATTGACTTTTTAAGAGGAGAATTTAGTGTCGTTTATGAACTTGTTAAGTTTTTCTTCACAGTTAAGTATTCTTGTCACATTTTGGAGCATTGAATGGTTTTTTACCATCTTAGAGACCAAACTGCAGGAGACTGGTGCCCTTATCAGTCTACAAAACAAACCGATCATAACTGCTTTGGTTGTGGCTACCGAAGTTTGGTGGGACTGACGTTATGAATGGATACTCCACCTTATAACGATGTAGCTGCTTAAATTGGACACGATTTCATACTTGTGGAATAAAATTCTCGCTTCAAGTTGTAGTTGGGTGTATACTTGAAACAATGAATAATACAAAGAATAATTTACCTCGGATAGGATTGGCACTTTCACTGACGAAAGGCATGTCCTCGGAAAAGTTGCAGGCGATGAATGGAGGTTAGGTGTTCGGAATGCTGAAAGTGTAAATGATCTTAAGGAAAAGGAATTGCGCGATAAAATGCGCGTAATGAAGCTAGATATTTTGTGTGTACCGGAAACAAAGAAGAAGGGATGTCAAGTAAGAAACATAGAGAGCGGACTCGAACTTTGGTCAGGAGTAGATAATGAATTGTGTGGTACCCAAGGAGTCGGTCTGATTATGAATGAGAGATTGAAACAACATGTCAAAAAGTATGAATGTGTATCACCTAGATTACTATGGGTTAGAATGGAAGTGGGAATCAGAAGACTATTTATTATAATGTGCTACGCTTCAGCTGTTGGTGACCAGAGGGATGTAAAAGAAACCTTCTGGGACTCGTTAAATGATATATATTAGGGACTTGCGATCCTGGTGAAAGAATAATTCTACTTGGAGATATAAATGGCTGGGTTGGTGTGCAACGCGAAGGGACCCAATAAAAACGGTAATGGGGATAAATTGATCAGCTTATGCTTAGAAATAGGCTTGTTTATCACAAACACTTGATTAAGACATAAAAATATTCACATGTATACTTGGTGCAGAGGCGAAAGTCATAGTATGATTGACTTTGTTGTAGCGGATGAGAGACTGAAAGGGCTTGTAAGGGTACAAAGAATGTGGACTAGAACAAACATTTTTTGACAAGAGTGAAAGGAATTCCCTGAGATGGTTTGGTCATGTTCAAAGAATGAGTGAAGAACGTTTAACGAATCAAGTATATTTAGGTAATGTGAGTGGTAGCGTACCCAGAGGTAGACCGAAGAGAGTATGGTTAGAATGTTTAAATGAGACTCTGAAGCGAAGAGATATAAAGAGTCGTAGAGACACAAGAACTTGCATGAAGAGATGTATGGATATAACGGAAGCAAAAAATGTATCCAAGGATAGGGATGTATGCATGTATGAGAAGAAGAGTGATGCCTGTACGAAAGATTTTGAATACTAATGGGCCCGCGTGAAGAGATTTTCTTAGTTGATCAGCATAATGACATTGCGAAGCTCTTCACCTGGAATGATTGCTAGAGAGATTGATTAGCGACCCATGTCGGAGCGGTGTTGTGGGACGAGTGTGGCATTTAAATGAACAACACGCGACTTCTAGATTGATCTAAAACCTATCCCTTCTCCTATACATCCCTTACTTACTCTTATATAAAGCCATTGATCCCCGGTAGTATAACGAGGCTACAACCGAAGAAGTTACGCTTACCTCGAAAGGTATTCAGCTTAATGGTATAATAATACTTCGTTAGAGTACGAGGAATATCCGAGTGGTCCACCTCTCGAGAAATTTGTCATAAGAAAATGATTATAGACCTATACTGAATATCCTATAATATTTTTTTGTAAGTGATTGTGGAATATTGTATGGGATTGCACGAGATTGGATAAGATTGTAGAGACAGTGTACACCAGATTGCAGGAGTAATTAACCCCTCGAGTCAAGTTTGTTATTACAAATAATAATAACGCTGAAGGTGTTGGAAATATTATATCCAGCAAGGAGATATCTTTAGAGAAATTTCATCACAGCAGACATCTTCACAGGAAAATAAATTCTCGAGAGGATCTTCAAGGGAGACCTCAAAATATTGCTTCAGTAATAAAAACTACATCTTTCGGTTTTCTGCAGGATAAATTAAATATTACGAGTGAATCTACTTCTGTTAATCTTCGTTCAGGGCACGAAATGACAGACAAAAATTTACCAAGTAAATTCTTAGATAAATAAGAAGTAATAGAACTATGTTAGATGAATATTAAATATAAAATTAAATATAACATTAACTATAACATTGATCTGTTTATTTAAAACTTTCCAGTCTTAGTTAGGAAAATAATTTTAAAACAAATTAATCATACAGGCACATCTAGCACTTCGGCATCGAGATTAATTGATGAAAAGTCACCATCAATTGAATTGATGTCTTATTCGTTCAGTAGTAATGAAAGCGAAAATACAGATAAAAAAATTCTTGAAAAATTAGAACAAAGACTAAACAAAGTTACAGAACAATATCAAAATACGCCGAAATCAGTAAAAATGATAAATACAACCGAAGGAGTGCATACCGAGATAAACAATCTGAAAGGAGAAAAAGAACGGATTCCAGTGATTCTCTCTAGAAACTCTTCAATTTTAATGAATTACTCATCTGAAACAATTAACAGTCTTTTTAATGAAACGAACAGTGATTTGATATATATAGAAAAAAACTCTAAGTTTGAAAATGTTTCAAGTTCATTTCGGACTTCTGACATAGAATCAGGTACTAGAATATATCAATACTTGCATCATCAATCGCGCGCTATTCGGTTTGAAGGGAAAAATCATTTTTCATGCAAAATACCGAATAACTATTTATTTGTCA
Source organism: Melikaiella ostensackeni (assembly GCA_032362435.1). NCBI lineage: Eukaryota > Metazoa > Arthropoda > Insecta > Hymenoptera > Cynipidae > Melikaiella > Melikaiella ostensackeni. Next base: position 10,980 of record JAUMHM010099894.1, read on the forward strand.
AAAGTTTTTGAGCACTAAAATTCGAGCTTATATTATATTTGAGGCATTATATACCCCATGAAAATGAGGTTAAACTGCAACTGGTTGCTATTTGAGGAAATAAGAGTTATTTCGGGAACCTTTTCAAGTTAAAAAATTTTTTTTTCTTAAAAACTTCTAAAATGCCTAAATATCTTTTGAACTAACTCAAAATCGCTTTAAAAATCTTCCTTTTGTTTGAAAGTTTTTAAAATATTTTTGAAGTTTAAATTATTTGTACAATTTTTGCAAAAATTTTTTACATCTTTTAAATAAATTCGGATTTTTCCTTGAAGTTTTCAAAAATCTTGCAAATATGAGAACAGTGCCTTAAAATCTCAAAAATTCTTGTTATTCAATTTTGTAAATCTTTTAAAAAGTTTTAAATTTTTAAAAAATATTCTCTTAAAACTAATTTGTCAAAAGGAAAAGTCATTTGAAACTTTCCCAGGAATCTTATGAAAATTTTTTTATTTTTTTGAAACCATTCAAAATTTTTAAAAAGCTTTTAAATTTTATGTTCGAACTTTTTAAAAATCTACATTTTGTTTAACATTTTTTGAAATCTTCAAATCTGAAATTATTTTTGAATCTTTTCAGAAGTTCTAAACCTTCTACATATCTTTTAAAATGATTCGAATTTCTTCTAAAAATTTTTTTAAATCTTGCAGAGTTAAAAAAATTGCCTTAAAATCTTACCGATTTTTTTTTGACAATTCAAGAAATCATTTCAAATGTTCTGAAATCATTTTCAACTTTTTCTAAACATTCTCTTGCCATCCTCCCTTCTCGTCCTTTCCTCTCATACAACCCATGTCTCATCCACCCATTCACATACTCTGCATTCTCTCTTCTCATCCTTCTCCCAATACATTGCTTCTATTACTTCATTTCCCAGTCTCCATCTAGCTATTCTTGTTCATTTCTTTTCCCCACACCATTTCTCCGGATAATTTACCAATCATTCTCTTTTCATCACCTTATGCCATTAATTGTATCTTGATTCCCCTATCCTCCCACATCTATCATCTGCCTTTCTTTGAATATTTTCTCCAATTCCTCATAGTCTATATTCCACGCCCTCTTTCCTGCCCTTGTTCTTAATTTATCGATTTAAGCCTCTTCTCTTACCATATAACCCACATTTCTAGAGTACACCCCTAATGTCCATCTAATATACCTCTCTTGCAACTTCTGTATCTCCTTACTCTCCTTCCATCCCCATATCTCTGTCCCAAAGCCTTAAACCAGCCATGCCAACGTATCAAACAACCTCATTCACTTATCCCAATCTCTTTTAAACCTTTTTCCTATTCCTCATATCTGTTTCATTACCCTTGCTGCTCTCTTAATCCTTTCCCTAATATGCGCTCCATGCTCTCCATTTGCTCGCATCATAAAACCGAGATAATTGAATTCTTTTACTTCCTCTAACTCTGCTACTCTTTTCCTCAAAACTTCTATTATCCTCTTCTTCTCCACAGCTTTATCTACCTTTTCCTTGTCTAATGTGTCAAACACCACCTCCAAATCCACAAACATTGCTATCATGCCATTTCTCTCTCTCTCTCTCTCTTTTGATCCTTTTATTTATAACAGAATTTAGCACATAAATATCATCTACCACTCCCATACCTTTCCTAAATGCCCTCTGATTCGGTTGAATTATCTTTTTCCCCCTCTACTTCTTTCTTTAACCTCTCTGATACTATCGTCACACATATCTTATATAATGTCGGCATCAACGTTAACCTTCCCCCATAACCTTTAACGCCTTCCACATTTCCTTTTTTTACTATTGGTACCACTATCCCTTCTTTCCATACTTCTGGCCAGCGCTCTCCTCTCCACACTCTGTCGAACATTATCCACGCCCACTCCTTCAATTCTCTTCCCCCACATTTCTAAACTTTATTCAGGATTTCATCTATACCTGCTGCCTCTTCCTCTTTCAATGGCCCTATCACCCTCGCTATTTCTTCGCATGTGATATCCTCTTCTTGGTCCCGTTCCCTTCCCTCTCACCCTTTTTTCGTTATTTTCTTTTCCACTCCTCCTAACAATTCCATCAAATATTTTTCCCATTTTAACATTTCAGTCTCCTGATTATTCTATTCCTTTTTTCCTCTCTCTTGGTACTACTTCACACTTTTTCCTCCGTGCTAGTCTTTTCTGCCTCCTGTTCTCCTGTTCTGTCTCCACTGCTCTTTCTGCTTTTCATCATCTTTTTCTGTCTTCACTGACTTCTTTCTTAACTGTATCCTCTAATATTCTCTTTACTTTCTCTATCACTATTTCCATCTCCTGGTTTATGTTTCCCTCTCCCATGTTTCTCATCTTTATCTTTCTTCTAAATTCTTTTATTGCTCTGCTGACGAATTATCTTCTCCTACTGTTTTTTCTTTCTTCTTTTCTTTTACTGTTTTCTGTGTATCTCTGTTCTCCATCTCTACTATCACAATCAGTGGGAGATGATCCAAATCTACGTACTTCCCTGTCTCTAGTCTCCTTATGTTCTCTCTTACATCTTCGTCAACAATAACATAGTCTATTACTATTCTTTTAATTCTTTTCAATTAATTAATTTTAAATTAATTTAATTCTTTTAATTCTTATTTTAATTCTTTCCCATTTAAGATAAACCGTCCTTACTCCTCCAATCTATTCAGTAATTTCCTTCCCTCTCCATTCAGTAATTTGTCTTTGGATTTTCTCCCAGCCCCATCCTAAAATTCATTTTGTTTTTAAATTGTTTGAAATCTTTTCAAGTTTTGAATATTTTCGAATCTCCTCAAAACTTCTAAAACTTTAAAATAACTTTTGAAATAATTTAATGTTACCTAATTTCTTTCTAAATCCTGCAAAATTTACAAAAATTGTCTTAAAATCTTCCAGATTCTTTTTGGACATATTTTGAAATCTTCAAAACTTGAAAAGTAATATTTTTAAATAAAACCTAAACCATTTGAAATTTTCCCAGACATTTTATTGTCGGTACCAGTTATTTTTCGTGACAGGTACCGAACATTTTTTTACCGGTATCGACTTCGTAAATTAAGATATTCTAAGCTTCTGTTCATAATTTCATTTTTCTTATCTCTTTGAAAGTGTGAAAAAGTTTACAAGCTATAAATTGGTAGCAAAATGTTAAGAACATAATTATTTCCCCTTATTAAGAAATTATTTACAATTTGAAATTTCTTTTTTAGGAACAAATTTTTAGAATTAAAATTCCTCATGTGGAAATTACGATTCACAAAAGTTCAGAATGATATTTTTACAGACACCCCCCCCCCCCTTTCATGAACGTATCTAAACACTTTTAAAGAAAAAAAACTCAAAAAAAAGATTGTGTTTAATTCAGTTATTTTCGGTTACATAAAAAGAATTCTGTTAAAGGAAGGGTTTCTATAATTCAAGACAAATATTTTCCTGAGTAAAGGATATATCAAATTGAAGCTCACTCATAATTAAATTGTTTTTAATTTACCTTCTGGCCTCCTGAAATTTTTAATTTATTCTTTACCTTTCTTTTGTAGGATCTTCATCCTATCCATCATTTCATAATACACAACAAAAAGACAGTGAAGTTTTCTTGAGAGGAAAAAATAATTACTTTGTTTGGAATACCCCAAGATACGAAAATTCAGAATCAATGCAGAACTTAACAAGCAAAAATTCCTCTATAAGTTTAATGAAAAATCTAACAGAATTTGAAAACTCTGAAGTGCAATCTTCAAGATCTTTAACATCTTTGCAGACAATGCAAAGCATTTCTTCTCTTGGAAATAAAGATTTTTATGTAGAAAATCAATGTCATAAGCTTGGAACCTCCTTTGAATCTCAGCTTCCAATTCGAGTAGTAATTCCATTACCTTTAGATTTACTAAAGAAATCTGCAGTATCGAAAAAAAATTCTCTAGAATTCAGGGAAGCAACTTCTGTGGATCAAATGAGAAATTATAAAGAATCTGAAAATAAAAATGTATCCAGAATTGAATGTACAAATTCTACCACTTCTAAGCCTGATGATATTAATCAGTATTCGGAGAAAAGTCTACCATTCATTCAAAGATTTTCTAGCTTAAGAGATGAAAAAGAAATAAAAAATGAAAACTGTTCGGATGACAAAGCTGAAAATAAAGGATATGAGTGCGAAAATAAAGATGAGATCGTTTTGGGAACTTTCCTAAATTTTAAAAATGACAAATTATGGGATCATAATAATGGAGAAGAAAGTTTAAAATTTTCGAAAAAATCTAGGTCTGAAGAGGTAAACATTTTCAGAGTACTTTTTCTTTATTTATATGTTTGCATAACTTCCGTTTCTTTACATCTTTATTATACCCTTTTTACATCTCATATTCTAACTTATTCTCTAATTTGATACACATAATTTCTAAGCTTTAAAAGTATGACTTGTCGGACCGAACGAACGAGTGATTGGCTTGAACGTACGAGCGAATAAGCGAGAGAGAGAGAGAGAGAGAGAGAGAGAGAGAGAGAAAAGCGCAGCCGTCTCTTATTCTACTTAATTTCACTTAATCTAACTGTACAATTTCAGCTACACTTATGCGTCTACGCAACTTCCATTTCCTTTTTCTCCTCCTTGTCTTCCCAATCATGCTTTTCATTCACTCTCTCCCACACTCTCTCATCCCTCTTTTTTAACTCCTCTACCTTTTTCTACCTTCTTCGACCATTCTTCTATCAAACCCTTCTTCCCTAAAATTTAGTTCACATCCTCCTGCCATCCTCCCCTCTCCTCTTTTCATCTCATACAACCGCCCCATACATGCTCTCATGCCTCCTCTATCCACTTACATACTGAACGATACGTTGCTATTCAAAAACATGAAAATTTAGCTTTTTGACTCAAAATGACCTCATTCCCAAGTCAGGAGCAAAAAGTACTAGGTCTAACAACATAAATTTTGCATAGAGATGTGGCTTACGTGTCTAATGCGAGGAAAAACAGTGAGAATCCTGAGAAGAATACTGAACGATACGTTGCTATTGAAAAACATGAAAATTTAGCCCTCTTGACTCAAAATGACCTCATTCTCAAGCCAGGAGTAAAAAGTACTAAGTCTAACAACATAAATTTTGCTTGGAGATGTGTCTTATGTGTCTAATGCAAGGAAAAATAGTGAGAATCCTAAGGAAAATGCTGAACGAGACGTTGCTATGCAAAAACATGAAAATTAAGCCTTTTTGACTCAAAATGACCCCAATGCCACGCCTGGCGCGAGAAGTACTAGGTCTAACAACATAAATTTTCCATGGAGATATGTCTTATGTGTCTTATGCGAGGAAAAATGGTGAGAATCCTGAGAAAAGTACTGAACGAGATGTTACTATGCAAAAACATGAAAATTTAGCCCTTTTGACTAAAAATGATCCTGTTACCACGCCTAGAGTAATAAGTACTAGGTCTAGCGATGTGACTTTTGCATGGAGATGTGTCTTATGTGTCTAATATGAAAAAAATAGTGGGAATCCGGAGAAAAATACTGAACTTGACGTTGCCATGCAAAAATATGAAAATTTAGCCCTTTAGAATCAAAATGGCCCTGTTACCGCGCCTGGCACGGGAACTATTAGATCTACTCACTTCATCTTTTGCAAGAAGATGTGTTTCACATGTCCAATGCGAGAAAAAATAATGCGGACCCTAGTAAAAACACTTATCGAGACGTTGTTATGCAAAAATAGACAAATTTAGGCCTTTTGACTCAGAAATAATCAAATTTGGCTGAAAACCAGTTGTCCAGTATACCCCTAATGTCCATCTAATATATCTCTCTTGCAACTTTTCTATCGCTTTCCCCTTCTTCCATTCCCATATCTCTGCCTCATAGCCTACTACCAGCCATGCTAGCGTATCAGACAACCCCGTTCGCCTATTCCAATCATTTTTAAACCTTCTTTTTTCTATTCCCCATATCTATTTCATTACCCCGCCGCAATATTAATCCTTTCCCTAATATGCGCTCCATGTTCACTGGACTGAAGTTTCAGACGTCCAGGTCGGATGAATTTTTTATTTATTTTTTTTTTTATAGGACAATAGAGATAAATTTTTACAAAAAGAAATGACCATATTAGTTTATGCGAATTGTGCAATAAAAGAATAATGCAAGCGCAAAAATCGCAAAAATAATTTTTTTTTAATTGAAATTTTCTCCAAGAAAAAAGAAATTATACCGTTTTTTGCCTTTAAATATCAAGGAATATCATCGGAGGGATATGAACTAAAATTTCAAATTGAAAAAAGTGTCAAATTTGACAAAAAATGCGCGTATAAACGCTCCCATGCACACAGACGGTCCATTTTCATGTAGAATAAAAAAGTGTACTGGGAATTAAAAATTAAATTTGAACTTTTCTTTCACAACCCTCGGATGATATGTTTGGAAATCCGAAGTCCAAAAACGGTAAAATTTTTTTATTCTACATGAAAATTTACTATGTGAATGGGAGCGTCCATACGGGCAGTTTTTGACAAAATTGACACTTTTCCAGGAATAAAAAATTATACTTCAACATTTTTTTACAACCCTCGAGTGATATGTTTTGAAACCTGAAGTCTAAAAACAGTACATTTATCTATTTTACATGAAAATTGACCGTCTATGTGCGTGGTAGCGTTTACACGGGCATTTTTTGTCAAATTTGACACTTTTTAAAATCTGAAATCTTAGTTTATATTTCTCGGATAATATGTTTTGATATCCGAAGTCAAAAAACGGTATTATTTCCTTTTTTTCGAGAAATTTTCAATTTTATTAAAAAATTTATTTTAGTGATTTTTACGCTTCCATTTTCTTTTATTGCACAATTCAAATGAACTAATATGGTGAGTGCTTTTTCAAACAGTCCATTTTGTCATATACCAGTGAATATATTTTTTCCCCCTAGCCCTTCTCCTCCCCATCCTTTCCTGTTCATCTTCTCTCCCAATTATGAAATTAATATATTAAACAGGAGCTGGCTTGGAGGAAAACCCTGTCTTACACATCTAGCCAACCAAAAAATATCTCCTGTTTGTTCTCCTACCCTAACCTTACCTTTTGACTCTCTAAAAATGTTTACTACTATTTTCCTTAAACTTTTTCTTATCCTCTTCTTCTCCATCTTTATCTATTTCTGCTCTGTCCAATGAGTCATACTCCGCCTCAAATCCACAAACAGTGCTGTCATCCCCCTTTTTTTCTTTTGATCCTTCTATTCATAATATAATTCAGCACATAAATATTATATATTACTCCCATGCCTTCCCTAAATCCTGTCTGATTCGGTGGAATTATTTTTTTCCTTTGCTTCTTTCTTTGACCTCTCTGATACTATTGTCACATATCTCTTATATAATGTTGGCATCAACGTCACACCTCTATAACCTTTAACCCCTTCCTCTTTTCCTTTTTTCACTATTGGCACCACTATCCCTTATTTCCATATTTCATGATGTTGCACATTATCCACGCTCACTCCTTCAAATTCTTTTCCCCATATTTCCAAACTTCATTCGAGATTTCATCTGCACCTGGCAGCCTTTCGCTCTTTCAATGACCTTATCGCCCTTGCTATTTTTCTCTTGTGATATCCTTTTCTTCGTCCTTAACCCTTCCCTCTTTCCCTCTTACCATTATTTTCTTTTCCACTCTTCCTAACAATGCCATAAAATATTTTTTGTAATACCTCCATAAGAATGGCGACATTCCGTGACAGTAAGGCGTGCGCGAAGTACCAAATTCCTCTACTGTGAGACTAGCATGCGAAAATGTGGTATTCCCCCACAGTTTGCCGTGCGGGAAAACTCAAAATCTTTTATTCTCTCCCTATTTTTCTCTATCACATAACACATGATACTCTTTCTTCTACTTTCTGTATTCTTCTGCACTGCTCTTCCCGTTTCTCTATTCTCTTAATTCATTTCTCACTTTCTTTTTTTCTCCTTACATTCCTCACCCCTGGTATTTCTTATTTCAACTCCGCTGACTTCTTCCATTAATCCTTGTGTTTGTTCTATCAACCTATTACCATCTGTTTTCTTCCCTATCAAATCTTTCCTCATTCCTACCAATATTCCTCCCATTGATCTGCCCTTTTTAATCTTTTCCTTTGCCTTTTGCACCTCCCACTTGTATCTGCTCGGTAGCCTTTCCTTTATTCTCTCCCACCCCTGCTCATCTATCTCTATCTCCATAATCACCACGACTTCTCATTGCCCCAAATTTTTCATAAACTCCCTATCCTTACTTTCTCGGCCAGCCAAATTCTAGTAGCTTATTGTCCATTCTTCCCTTCTTTCATTTCTTATCACTTTTTATTTCCCACTATCTCTTATTTCCCTCCCTTCCGTTCCTTCCTCACCTATTCCCATGTCCTCTCACGTCTGACTAAAACTTCCCTCTCTTCATCCTAATCCCTACCTCTATCTGTATTGTCCCATACTTAACCCTTTTTCCTTTTTTCTTCTGTCTTTCCTCTTCTATTTTCCCTAACTTATACTGCATATTCCTTTCTTCCCATGTCGAAACATCCGCTATTCTCTCTGCACATCCATATACGTTCTTTTCTTTGTCATCACTTCCCTCTTATGTTCAGTATTTTTTAATTTCACCAGCGTCATTTGCTCTTCTCTCCCCCTTCCCTTCCTCCTCTTTCCCATCAACTCCTTGCCCTCTAATCTTAGACCCTTTATCACTATATTCTTTCTTCTTCCCTCGCTCTCGCTTTCCTTTCCATTCCTTTCTCTATTCTACATATTATATTGTTTATTATACTCAGAAGAAAAATTTTCTTGAACCAAACAAATTTCTTTCTTGGATCAACATGAAAATTTAGTTGTATAAAACAAATTTTGGTTGATTGATCAAACTTTTAATTATTTCAAACATACTTTCTGGTTAAATCAACAAAATGTCCCATCTAATAAAATATTTGATTAAAACAACAAAAAAGTTTGGTCAACCAAATATTTTGTTGTCCACATAATAAGCATTTTCTATGGTTGAACCAACAAAAATTTGTTTGATACAAATTTCAAAAAGTGAAAGACCCTGGAATCCTATTCCTTTCCTTTGCACCTAAAAAACAGCTATGGAAAATTTGGTCCCAATCCAAGAAAAAATTTTCTAAGGAATTCTGCCAAAATGGCACGGCAAACCCAAAAAACATGTTGCTCTTGATTTTCTTCAAAATTATTGGTTATGTTGAAAAAATGATTGAATAAAACTTGTAGATCTCTATGAAATACATGTTTTTCTTTTGTATTAGTTTTTTCATTGAAACACCCCTATTTGAGACAAATCGAGAACAGTTTAAAGCTTCTTTTTATAATTTTGAAAATCAGTAGGCATTTTTAATTTTACTTACTAGTGGACTCCATGAAAAATATGAATCACCAATTTCGACACTTGAAGACCCTAATTGGGTAGTTTTTGTTTGTTATCCAAAATTTCACAAAAATTAAGTTTGAAAAGAAATTAAATTAAATTTATTTTTCTTTGAATCCCTAGTGGACATTTTTTAAAAAATAAGTACAAAAAATTAGAACTATTTTTACAGCAAAATACAAATACATACAATAAATTACAACAAAAATTACAGGAAAATAGAAATTTTGTCTATTATATTTGAAAGAATTTTGTATTTTTGTGTATTTTTCTGACATATTGTTATATATTGTTATACCTGTATACTGTTGTGGTTTTGATATTTTACAAGAAAGTATACAAGAATTTACAATTTTTGCATCCAAAAAGTTGTTCTTTTTCGATCTAGGATGATAAAACATTTGGAACACTATAAGGAATTGTACAATATCAAATCAAAAAGCTTCAATATTTTTCAATTTAAAAGTGGAAACCCTGCAATATTAAAAAATTTCAAATATGTCACAGAAATTCAATAATTTCGAAAGAGCATTAGAAATTCAAAACAGCATAATTTTAACGTAGTGGCTAGCCTGCCGGCGCCGGCAACATTGTTCGTTGCCGGCTGTTTTTTTCCTCTTGGGTGTGAAGTTCCGAAAAACGTGTAGCGATGTATTTTTATGCACTGATTACGAATTTGGCCATGAAAATTACAAAAAAAAACAATCTTCAATGTCAAAACTCAAAAAAAACCACGTTTTTAAAAAGAAAAATGTTATATTTACGAGTACAACATTTTTTTTTAAATCGTATACGGGCGGAAAGGCACTCCTGTGATTCGTCACAGAAATAAATTTAGTCAAACCACTGACCCTTTCCAACATCTCGTGAGGGCGGGAAGGCACCCCTGTAACTGGTCACAGAAATAATTTTAGTGAAACCCCTAACCCTTTTCAACATCTCCTGGCAGGGCGAGGAGGCACCCCTGTGAATGGTCACACGAATAATGTTGGTGAAACCCCTACCCTTTTTCAACATCTCATGGCGGCGGGAAGGCACTCGTGTGAGAGGTTACAGAAATAATATTAGTCAAACCCCTACCCCTTTTCAACGTATCGTGGCAGGTCGAGAAGGCATTCCTGTGACTAGTCACAGAAATAATGTTGGTGAAACCCCTACCCTTTTTCAACATCTCCTGACGGCGGGAAGGCACCCGTGTGAGAGGTTACAGAAATAATATTGGTCAAACCCCTACCCCTTTCAAGCGTCTCGTGGGAGGCGAAAAGACGCCCCTGTGATTGTTAATGTTGGTCAAACCCTCACCCTATTGCATCATATCGTGAGGGCTGTCGCACCCTTGTGGCTAGTCACAGAAATAATTTGAGTCGAACTCCTACCCCTTTCCAACGTCTACGCTCACCGTATTTTGATGAAAGAAAAAATGCAAACAGATTGTTTTTCTTTTTGCAAACCTGATCTTTATCAGTTTTGACCTTGAAAATTATATTTTCAGGTATTAGCATGACTGCAAACGCAAGTCGCTTTTATTTCGTATTTCGCTTTTGATGAAAAACAGCCGGCAACATCGTTCGTCGCCGGCGCCGGCTGTGTAGACTCCACTTTATTTTAAATTTGAAAATTTTATAAATTGAACATTGACACTCAGCCTCCGATAGTGAAAATTTTTTTATCATCAATTCAATTTTAATTTTGAAATTGAAATCTTGAATTAATAATTTTTCAATTTCAAATTTATATTGACAATTTAACTATTAATTGTCTAATTATGAAAGTTTTAATTTTTAATTATATTTGTAATTGTCTAATTAATAAAACAGCAATACAAAATTACTTAATTTTGAGCGTTTCAATTTAAAAATCTTTTAGTTTCAAATAGATTTAGAATTTTTTATTCTTGAAGTCTCCGAAAGTCAAATGTTGTTTTTGAAATAGTCAAATTTTTGAAATCTTCAATTAAAAATTGCTCAACTTTCAAGAATTTATGCTTACGATTGATAATTGAATTAGAAATTATTAAATTTCAAACGTTTTAATTTTAAATTATTTATCTATAAAGGTTTTGATTTCAATCTATTTGATTTGTAAGGTTTTTCAGTTAAAACTTTTTCAATTTCAAACCCTCTATATTTGAAATTTGTCCAATAATTAGAAACTGTAAAGAAAATTTTCTAAATTTTAAAGAGAGCGAAAATGGTGATTTATCTTTTCCATGGTGTCCAATAGTGAGTAAAATTAAAAATGTCCACTGATTTTGAGAAATCTCAATAATTTTTTTTTTTTAACCATTTTTTCAATATTTCTCGAGAAGGGTTCTTTCAATGGAAAAAATAAGTAGAAAAAAGTATGTATTGAATAGAAATTTACAACTTTCATTGAGATAAGTTTTCAATACAACCAACGATTTTGTAGTAAATGAAAAAACATGTTTTTTTCGGGGTTTCCAAGTAATTTTTGCAGAATTCTTCAGACAATTTTTTTTTGATCGGGAACAAATTTTAGACAGTTGCTTTTCATGTAAAAAGGAGAAGAATGAAACCGCAGGGTCCTTCCTTTTCTGAAAATTGAATTTTACGCTACGCCCTGTTCTTTATCATTCAGTTTAAAATTTTGTGCAATTTAGAACAAAAAATCTAAAATTAACGCTATTTTAATCAACAGATTACAAGTAGTAATACTTCTGAACCAAACAACATCGATAATAAAAATGAAAAACTAAACCTAAGTACTTCAGAGGGCAATTTTACGACCCAGGAAAATATGTATATTTTTGAAGGACTTGGTGTTTTCAAAGACAGTTTGGACGAAATATCTGATTTCGATGTTAAATTGAAGCAAAATCCTGAAATTGTATTTGAGTACGGATCTTTCAATGATGATTCGCCAATGATTGTCTTTCCAATGCAAGAAAACTGTGAGTCAATAAAGTATGCAAATTTAGAACATGAAAATGATTCTCCTAATCATTATGCTGAGGAAGTTACTACAGTCAGATTACGTACTCAGGGAAATTTAGCTGGTAATTTTTGACTGCATTATTTATTTATAATGTGTCCCCTTAGGGTTTACATAGCTTCCGTTCCTTTATATCTTCATTACATCCTTTCACGATCGCTTATTCTAACGTATTCTCTAATTTGATACATATTATTTCTAATCCTCGAAAGTATTAGATATCGGAGCATACGAATGAACGAGTGATCAATTGGCTTTAGCGTATGAGCGAGTAAACGAGTGAAAGAGAGGGGGCGCGAAAAAAGCGCAACCGCATCATATTCTACTTGAGGGACCGGATGCAATAAGGGCACATAAAATTTTCTCGTGCGAAAACGAAGTCCCCTGGAGGCTTTCGAAAAAATTTTCGAA
>JAUMHM010099927.1:0-23755 GCA_032362435.1 Melikaiella ostensackeni
CTGACAACTTCTCGAGTCCGAGACCGACGAGAAACTGAGGCCTGGTAAGGAGAAAATTCGTCGTTCTTATGCTAGACGGGGCTCACAAAAGGATTTTTGACGAAAAGCTTCCAAAGCTGTGTCGCTGTTTAGTTTAGGAATGATTGAACATAAACAGTCGCAGGTCGCAACCCGAGCGAAGAAGGAAAACAGGCATGGTTAAGAGAATTGACGCGCAAAAGTGCAAGGGTTAAATATAAGAATCATTCATCGAACATTTACTTTAGGTTATAACTAGATAATTAAACAGTGGGAATTTGTGCAAAATTAGTAAAATTTAAGAAAAATTTGGGATACTTACGAAATTCTTTGAGAATGTATGCAAATGTTTGATACGTTTGGATGTAAAGGAAGCAAAAGATATACGCATACGCAAGGATAAGGATGTACGGGATTTGATTTTGATAATAATAATAACAAGGAAAGAGTTTATTTTTGCCTTGGAGCATTCTTCACTGTATGAAATGTAGTATTTGTTTCATAAAATCATATTTGTGAAACTAAATTAATGGTTGCTCTTCTTGATGCTTTTTTTTAGAAAGGAAATTTTCTGAAGGTTTTTTGTGTTTTGTTTTCACTAATCGATACAAATTTTGCTCCTATACAGCTTGGATTTCAACTTGACATAAAAAGTTGTCAAAGCATACGTATACATAATCATTTAGAGAATATATGCAAATCGATAGATAGCGTAAGGTAAGGGCCCCGGTTCGTAACCTACTAAGAAGCTGGAAAGAATAAAATCCTATTCGAATGCCTCCAGCAATATTTAAATGCAATAAACTTCCTTTTTACGCGAAGAATAATCAATTTTCAATAGAAAATGTTATTTGAAGCAAGTTTAAGGATGCCGTTAATAATTTATTCAAGGTTATTACTCTTCTCTTGAGTGACTTTCAGGTTTCATTCGTAATGGCATAGTTTCCGCCCATTCATCATTCCTCTCTGTTTTTGAGTTTCGGGCGTTACCTTCTTCGTTGGTCCAAGTAGCACGTATCTAGTCTCGCGATAGTTTTCCTTATAAGGGTGCTTTTCTTCAAATTACGAATCGTACTCCCTTCTTTCCGAATCGAGGAACCGGCAGCTCTCATGGGGGTGTCTGGAGAGTGCGTGGTTAAAGGTGCTGGCAGCAAAAGCCACCCTTGTCATTGTTGTGGACACGCAGCAGAAACGAGCGCAAGTGTTCCCCTGCATCGCAATCATCACCATCGCCACATCACCACAATCATCATCACTTGAAGAATCAGATTGAGGCTAATCAGAACACTGGTGATATCAATATATTGGTACCTTCTGCGCAGCAAGGTGAGAGTCATCATGAAACTCGAACGCAAAATGGGCCTGGTTCGGTTTCAAACAAGGTGCATGGCTAGTCTGGCCTTCATAGTGTCGAAACCATCTGAAAATTCAGTGTGCTGTTCTGGAGCATCAGGTATTTGTGTTTATTCTTCTGAAATTAAGTGTGCATTAAGGTATTTGAGTCGATCAATCTTAATTTAGTGCTTGTGTCACTTTCGAGTCTTTGTTTAATAGATTTTCCCGACTCGATCATCTTCTGGTGTTGTGAGAAGGGACGAGTCGGATGACGTATCACTTCCAGTTGCGTCGGGATTGATCGTTCGGTGAACGATCGTGATCGTAGCTTCCGGAGGCTACATCTTTGCTCATTTTCACAAACAACCAAAACATATTTTTTGGATACAGAGGGAGTGCTTGTTGGGTGGGCCCGGGTACTCTGATTTCGAATTGAAAAATAGAGAAAAGTCACTATAAGTTCTGATAGTAACAATAATGAATTAACCTTTATTGATTTTGACCGGCTTAAATACTGAACATGCGTGACCCCTTCGCTGCCCCACACCATTCTGTTATTAATTCAGTAACAGATGCATTAATCAAATAATTAAGAATTTGATAGAACATTCCTGATGTGCCGGTTCGTAACCCCCAAACGTCCTCTTTGAGCCAGTTCGTAACCCCATGATGAGCCGGTTCATAACCGAGTTATCAATGCAATTGGATTCGGGATTATAGGCTGCATTCAATTATTTTCGCAATTTGTAAGCTTTTCTTTGAAGGAGTAGATTTTTTGAGACTCGCCAAAGTTGACACTGACTGGTGTCAACAGCAAATTATGCCAAGTGCGTCAATTCGTATACTAACTTCACAATCGATTCGAGGACTGTCAATTTCTAAATGACGCATTCATTCTTGGTTTTTGATTGAAGGTGAAGTTTAAGGATGCATTAATCAAATAATTGAGAATTTGAACGAACACACCCGATGTGCCGGTTCGTAACAGCCGAAAGTCCTCTTTGAGCCAGTTCGTAACCCAATGATGAGCCGGTTCGTAACTTGCTCATCAATGCAAGTGAATTCAGGACTATAGACTTCATTCAATTAATTTTACAACTTTTAAACTTTTGTTTGAAGGAGTTGATTTTTTGAGACTCGTCAAAGTTGACACTAACTGGCGTCAACACCAAACCACGCCAAGTGCGTCAATTCGTATACTAACTTCACAATCGATTCGAGGACTGTCAATTTCTAAATGACGCATTCATTCGTGGTTTTTGATTGGAGGTGAAAGTTAATCCAGATATTCAAAGAATATGAATTAAAGTAAAGATCTACCTCTATGTTTTAACGATATGTGTCATATTTTAATTTTTATAAGAGTTTTCGCCAGAGGAGTTATAGATGCGTCACTGCTGATATTTCGGTGCTCGTTCGTAACCGATTTAGAAATGATTGTATTTCGACATGAAAAGCTTCTTACGTAAATGATTGCACTCTGAACAAGACGAATGTCATCACTGTCCACTGGATGGCCACTTTTTTTTACTCACAACACGCCGGGCTGTCAAGTTTCGCGGAGTCATTCCAGTGCTGGTCTCATAGTAAGCTGGTGCGAAAGTACATTGTGCCATGGTGGAGGGCAGAGCGCGTTTTTATTTTTTTTCCAAATTGATAAACGCGAAATAATGCCTATCATCTCATATCAGTTTCGTACGAACCGGGGCCTTTACCTTAATGCTATAAACCAAGGCGTGCATCTGTCCAATTTCAAAGTTCATTTAATGTATTTTTCGTGCACTCTTTCTACTTCCTCATATTCTTTCTGGCTTCATACTTCTACTCCATGCATTATTACACTCGACCGTAGGGTCTCATACATTCCGTTTTTTCCTTTTAAAATTATCTTTGAATTTTTTTTTCGATACCCCATACCTTTCTCATTACTACTCGAGCTCTTTTTACTCTGTCCTTCACATGTTATCTACTGTTCTTATTCTTTTTTGACAAAAATCCTATTTATGCGAACTCCTTTTCTTCTTCAACCTTTACCCCTTCCCACTGCCATTCCTCATAATTTTTCCTTCTACCTCTTTTGCTGAAGACCATTATTTCCGACTTTTTTTCAATCAATATAAGTTTATTTTCTATCAGGTATTTTTCAAATCTTTTCATCATACTACTCAGCACCTCTTTCTCTCGAGCGCTTTTTCTCTTCCTTTCCTTCCTCTACTCTCAAATGTATTATAATCAGTTTGTTTGTTTCTCATTTCTCCCCCTTCCTTTTTTTCTATTTGTCTATTTACCCCGCTTACCTTTTTCACAATGTTCTCTACGTTCTTTACTTGCGCCGATTCAATTTTTTTCTCCACCAATTCTACCTTTATTCTTAACTTTTCATTTTGGGTTTTCATCTCCGTTTTGTCCTCCCCCCATCTTTCCCTACTCTATCTTTGCGTTCTCGTCTCTCTCCTCCTGCTAATCTTCCTTCAACTAAAAAGATTTATTTTTTACTAAAAAAGACGAATTTTCAATGAAATATATAAATTTTCAACCAGTGGTTGAATTTTCAACCAAAAAGTCAAATTTTCAAAAAGAAAAAATGTTTTTGAACCAAATTGTTCAATTTTTAATTAAATGAAATAGATTTTTAACAAAAAAAGCGAATTTTCAACGAAATAATAAAATTTTTGAACAAACTAATGAACTTACTACTAAAATGATAAATTTCCGATCAAAAAAATAAATTTTTATCAAAGTAGCTCAACTTTCAACCAAGTACTCGAACTTGGAAGCAAAAAAATAAATTTTTAACGAAAAACGTGATACTCAAAATTTCAACTGACAGCGATTTCAATCTCAAATCAAGAACAGTTGAATTTAACCGAAAAAGACAAATTTTCAACAAAATAGTTGAATCCTGAACCGAAAAAGATTAATTTTCTTCCAAAGAAAAAGAATGAACTTTCAAACAAAAATAGTTGGACTTCCTTATTGGATTCCATTAATTGAGTTTGCATTTAAGTTGAAAACGAGAAAAACGGGAAGAGAGGGGAATACGGGAAAGACCGTGATGTCTGTGATAAATAAATAGGAATTTTAATAATTTATAGGCTAAAGATGATAAGATTAAAAAACATTGAAGTTTATTCTCAATACTTTAAAGGTAGTATTTTAGAAAACTGAAAATTTTCTCTTCTGAAAGAAATTTCATTAAAGTTCTACGTTCATTTAATGAACAAAGTTCAAATGTATTTTTGTTCCCTAGTTTATAAAATCTTAGTAATATTTGGGGGGAGGGGGTCATGACAAATATTACGGTATCTTGCTTGAGGGAAAGGGAGGTTGAAAATTTAAAAAAAAAAAACAACTTACAAGGGAAAGGCCTCCTCTGCGACATTGACTTTTTGATGAGACTATCATCAATCGATAGTACGTTAAAAATAATAAGACACGTGTCCCGGCTTCTTTGTAAGTGGGCCCTTGTTTAAGAATTATGAGCGTTTGAAAATCACGGTCGCCGCAGCTACCAAGGTCCATCGAGTCGCGCGCTGGATCAAATCTTTTTGTCCACATCTTTTCATTTTATTTTTTATTTATTTTTCGTAATGTAAATATGTCAAATAATGATTTTCTGATGTTTCCCCGGCGATTAAATTTTTTTTTTCAAAAATAGTTGAATTATTGGGGATTGAATATCATGTAGAAATGTTACACACACCAGAAGCAAAATATTAAATTTATAGCGTAAAAGGAGACATTTACGGTTAAATGCGGAAAAAATGAGTGTGCGTATTTATTCTGCTTTTTTTGAATCCAGTTTTGGGACTCATTGTCATGATTTATGGAAGAGGGGAAAGAGTCGGGCCAGTTGCCCCTTTCGTCGATTCTCATGCATGATATTTATTTCCCAATGATTTAACTGTTTTTGAAAAAATAAAATTTTAATCGCCGGGGAAGCATCAAAAAATGATTATTTGACATATTTACAATGCAAAAAATAAAAAACTAAATATAAAAAAAATTTCGACAAAAGGATTTGAACCAGCGGCAGCGAGGTCGCTAGGCAGGCTCTTAACCGCTACACCGGCTGAGAGTAACTGCGCGCGACTCGGTGGGCCTTTGGCAGCCGCGGCGACCGTGATTTTCAAACGCTCATAACTCCTAAACAAGGGCCCACTTACAAAGAAGCCGGGACGCGTGTCTAATTATTTTTGACGTACTGTCGATTGATGATAGTCTCATCAAAAAGTCAACGTCGCAGAGAAGGCCCTCCCCTTGTTAGCTAATTTGTGGATGACCCCTAAGTTTTTATTCTTTGATTCATTAAAAATTTTGTTCACTACTGAGCAATTCAGTAAGAAATATATAATACGAGTACTAAGCCGTATGTAATACTTAACAATAACTTGGACGTTTTCTCTAAATGGGACAATGCTTTGTATTATATGAACTGCTCTGTTTTTTTAAAAGGGCCCCCTAAAAAAATTTGCAAGAGGGCTCAAGTTTTTGTTCTCCTTTTTCCCTCCTCTGCCTCTTTATTTCTTGACTCATTCCCTACATCATCTCTTCCTCCTTGTTTACCGGCGACCTCATCATCTTGTTGTCCCTTTCTGTACTCTTTACTCAAGAATTCGTCACTACTCTCATTCAAGGATACGATAAAAGATAATTTCAAAACCATTTGTTATAAACCTTGAATAGAATTAAAAATAATATTTTTTTACAAACTCTAATGGATGCACTTTTTTGTCGTTTTGAACAAGAACAAGTTATTCGAAAGCTCTTTCGAATTTACAAAAAGGCTGAAAATTTTGGTTTAGTAATAATTTAGAAAAGAAATATAAATGCATATAAAAGATGCGAAAAGGGCATTTAAGAGAACAAGCAAATGAGGTAGGTACATGATGTTGAGGAGCAGTAAAGGGTGAAGGAACGCGGCATGCATTGTTAAGTGATTAATGGGCAAAATAATAGCTCAAGTTTAACGTAGTTAACGGGTAATCAGTACGCGGCCTCAAACAAAATTAGCTTCGAGTAACCGCTCACAAAAGTTTGATTAATTATTGTGCTCACCAACCGAACAATGCCAGGAACTAGATAACCCCTGACTCTCCGTCTCGCTCGTTTACTTCATCCATGAGTTTTCTCTACCACTTTGCAGGACTTTTTTTCATCTGACTTATTCAAAATGTAAATTACATTCCTCGAAAGAATTCTAATATAAAGAAGATACTGTTTTCCTGAAGTAGGGGAAACACTATGAATTTGCGGAATTATCAAACACAAAATTGATTTAGAAAAAACTTAAGAGGATAATAAGCAGTGTGACATATCATTAGAAATTCATGCTGAAAATTAAAAAATGTAATATCTGTAAATTAAAGGAATCGTTTGTTCTTGATTCAAAATACATCCTGTTTTATATAACAAAAAAATCTTTTTCCACTCAGCAAAAATGTATTCGATTAGGATTTTTTTATATTTCATAAACTTTATTCCGACTGCAAAAGCAAAAATCAATTTAAAAAATTCATTGGAAAAGATATTGAGCCACATTTGATGCCATGTGCTTTTAGCCATTTCTATTATCAAATATATGAAAACTGACTTTCTCAAAAAGGAACTGAATAATGAAAAAAGAAAAGGATTGAAATGAGGACTCAACAATATTCAGTGATCAAAATGATACAAGACAATATTAAAAAACTTTTGGGAGAAAAAATATTAACCTGAAAGTTTTATTATTGTTAGGGTCGAGACCAAAAGAGGCCTTGGGGTTTGGGTGGTCTCGGTGCGTCTGCTTGTAGGCCTATGCGTGACCCCAAAGCCCTCTCCATATGGAGAGGACCGCAGCCACTCCCTTGGCCGATATGTCTGACTCACTGGTGCAGTTACTGCCCGTGAGGGTTAGCCTGAAAGAATTGCATAGAATTATTTTTAAAAATCAATCAAAAACTATTCCCGCTGTAGTTTTTTCGGAATTTCAAATGTGTAATTATATGGAAAAAAAAATTCAACGAGATATAGAATTTTCTTCTAAATTTTTTGCTGAAAGTTTTAATCTAAATTAAATATTTCTGACATAATAGGCCTGATTCAATTTGTTCGAAGAAATCCCTGTCTAAACGATAATTGTTTTCAAATAATGGAAATAATTTGAAGTGTGCAGTATCAATTTAAAAGGATTCATTTTTTGTTCGTGAGGAAGACAATCCAAAATAATTACTACTAATAATAATACACAAGCGTCCGCGTTCGAAGCAAATACATTCCGTTCGCAACTAATACACTGCGTTCGCAGTATGAAGTTGGTTCGCTGAGATGCTTTTGTTTTCCTCCTTTAAATTGGTTCGTTTTATTATTTAAAGTTTAGAAACACATAAGTGAGTGTAAAATGAAATAATATTTCATTGATTATATATAAAGTTCTTCGGGATCAATTTCAATATTTTGAAATGGTATAACAAATTACTTATAATAATCTACAAGAATACGAGTACGAAGCTAATCCATTCCATTCGCAGCATGAAGTTGGTTTACTGAGATGCTTCTGTTTTTTATTTTTCAAATTGGTTCGTTTTATTACTCAAAGTATAGAAATACGTAAGTGAGTGTCGAATGAAATAATATGCAATTAATAATATATAAAATTCTTTGGTATTAATTTCAAATCTTCGAAATTGTACAACAAAACGAAATTAATGATTGGACACTAATATTTTTGAAAGGAACATATTTTGCACTTTGCTTATTACGTTTCTTTAATTTTCCTTTCTAGATGATAAATTTTTCATTTATTCATACTTCAAGTACTTCGAATAAAGAGAAAGCCTAACGTTTTTGGGTTCTGATATTAATTTTAGTAAAAATACTGAAATTGCTAACATCCATTCTAAAAACAATTTTTTAATTTCAAGCATGAGTGGATTCTTCTTAGTTTATTATATACCTTACCGTATATACCTTATAAACCTTAAATACGTTTTCCCCCCTTTCAAATTTTTCAAAACTGTCCATTTAAAAACTTTAAATCTTACTTCTTGTTCAGCTCTTAGCTTGAAACTTTAAATATTGAATGATTTCAAAATGTCATCGTTTAATATTAAACAATTGTGAATTGAACGCTTGTTCCGAATTTATGACTTAAAAGTGGAAATTTTGAAATTCAGAGCGTTCAAAATAAAAAATTGATTTATTCTATGTGCTTAAAAATGGTACAATATCAAGCCTCTAGGCTTTACAAATTTTAATTTACAGCTTTCAGAGCGTTAAAACTTCCATTCCTCTTTTCACAATTAAGAGCTATATTTAGATTAATGAAAATTTGGCAGGTTCAAAATGAAACACTGAAAATTGTCCTCACAAAATTGGAACGTGTAAGGGTGAATATAATCCTATTAGATATCTTCAAAATTGAGAACTTCAATTACAAATCTGCAAAACTGAAATAACGTTTTAAATTCGCAACACAATGTCAAAATTAATAATGTCGGAATGAAACATTCAAAATTACTAATTTAATACTGATGCCTATTTGAAATCTGACTAATTCCCTGCATAATAACTTTGAATTAAAATCCTACAAACTGTTAAACAATGTAACACAATGACAATTTTCATTACTTAAAATAAGATACAATAAATTTCACACCAATGATTCTCTGTGCACACTTGAAAATTCCGAAAAAGGTTTAAGAAAAGAATATTTTTTGAGTTGCTTTCTAATTTTCCAAGCCTCTTGCAAATTATTATGTGAAAAAGTAAGAATAAATTTGCCTGAAGAACAAAACGATGTGACAACTAGGAATTCAAAATAGAATTATTTTAAATTTGAAGTTGTTTCAAATTGAACATTACAAAGTTAATGCCTTTTAAATTATCATCACTTTTTTTAATGGTGAAATTGCATAATTCAAACTTGGAATCATAGTTATGTCGTTGTATATTTGTATATTACTATGTGGCAATCTCAAGAAAATCTCGAAAAATCTGTAAAAAACTTCCTGCAATACCATTCACTGTTTGTAATCCCCTGCAACCCTTTATAATCGCTTGTAGTCCCATGCAATATTTTTAAATCCTGTGTAATATCATACAATCTTGAAGGAACCCATTAAATCCTTCAATATTCCTTGTATTTTCATAAAATATTGATGCAATCTCAAGCAATCCTTTAAAGTGCATTGCAATCACGTGCAACTTTTGCCATCTCATACACTGCTTGCAATCATATGCAAATTCTCTGAAATCTCATTGTCAATCGGTGCAACTCCATGCAATTCTTTACAATCCCTTGTAATCTAATGCAATTTCGTTGCAATCTCTTGCAATCCCCCACAATCCCTTGTAATCTCTCGCAATCCTTTACAATCCCTTGTAATCCCATGCAATCACAATAGAATCTCGAACGATCTCTATAAAATTTTCAACAGTAACATGCACTGCCTGCTATTTCCTGCAATCCCTCACAATCATTTGTAATCCTTTGCAAAATCGATGCAACACCATGCAATCTTCTAAAATCCTTGGTAATCTCATACAATCTCAATGATATCCTATGAAATCCTGCAATATTCCTCGTAATCCCATGCAACCTTAATGCAATCTCATGCAATCTTTTAAAGTGCCTTGTAATCCTATGCAACTTTCGCAATCTCATTTACTGCTTACAATCATATGCAAATCCTGTGAAATCTCATTGTCAATCTGGTGCAACCCCATGCAATGCTTCACAATCCCTTGTAATCCCATGCAATCTCATTGTAATCTCTCGCAATCCTTCAACATCCCTTGTTATCTCTTGCAATCCTTTACAATCCCTTGTAATCCCATGCAAACACAATAGAATCTCGAACGATCTCTATAAAATTTCCAACAGTAACATGCACTGCTTTCTATCTCCTGCAAACCCTTACAATCATTTGTAATTCTTTGCAATCTCGATGCAACTTCATGCAATTTTCTAAAATCCTTGGTAAGCTCATACAATCTCAATGATATCCCATAAAATCCTGCAATATTCCTTGTAATCCCATGCAATCTTAATGCAGTCTAATGCAATCCTTCAAAGTGCCTTGTAATACCATGCAACTTTTGCAATCTTATGCACTGCTTGCATAACTCATGCAAATCCCGTGCAATCTCATGATCACTCTGGTGAAATCTTATGCAATTCTTCGGAATCCTCTGTAATCCCATGCAATTCCAATTAAATTTCAAACAATGGGGAAAAAAATTTTCTGCAATGCCATGCACTGGTTGCAATCTCCTGCAATCTCTTACAATCCCTTGTAATCCCATGCAATCTCGTCGCAATCTTCCGCAATTCTTCACAATCCCTTGTAATCCCATGAAATTCCAATAAAATCTCGGAACCTCTATAAGATTTCCTGCAGTACCATGCACTCCTTGCAATTTCCTGCAATCCTTTACAATCCTGTGTACTATAATCCTATGCAATTCTGATGCAGCTCCATGCAATCTTTCAGAATCCTTTGTAATCTCATACAATCTCAATGATATCCCATAAAATTCTTCAATATCCCCTGTAATCCCATGCCATCTTAATGCAATCTTATGCAATCCTTTAGAGTGCCTTGTAATCCCGCGAAACTTTTGCAATGTTATGCGCTGTTTGATATCTTATGCAAATCCTGTGGAATCCCGTTATCAATCTGGTGCGATCCCATGCAACTTTGTACAATCTCTCGTTATTCCATGCAATCTCAAGAAAATCTCGAAAGATCTGTAAAAAACTTCCTGCAATACCATGCACTGTTTGCAATCTTCTACAACTTTCTAAGATTCCTTGTAATCCCATGCAATCTTGATGCAATTTCATGCAATCCTTTAAAGTACCTTGTAGTCCCATGCAACTTTTGTAAACTTATGCACTGCTTGATACCTTATGCAAAACCTGTGAAATCTCATGATCAATCTGGTGCGATCCCATGCAATTATATTCAATACCTTGTTATCCCATGCAATCTCAAGAAAATCTCGATCGATCTGTAAAAAACTTTCTGCAATACCATGCACTACTCGCAATTTCCTGCAATTCTTTACAATCCTTTGTAATCCTATGCAATCTCGATGTAATTCCATGCAATCGTTTACAATCTCATGCAATCTTTTGCAGTGCCATGCAATCTTGCGATCTTGCAATTTAATGTACACTGGGGATACGAGTAATTAACCCCTCGTTATTATCATATTTTATTCAAATAATTTTAAAAATCCATCTTCATAAATATAAAATTTAACAATATACTTTTCTGTACTTTTTTCTTTTTTTTAATATTTATGCATTTAACATTTTAAGAACAATTTTCTTCTGAGTTACGCTGTATGTTAAGCGTTTCAGTGATAAAATATTTATGAGCTTACTCGACGTTTCAATATTTGCGCATGTGCTCAACCCTGAAACACATCCTTGGCGCATTTCCGGTGTGATTCACATAACATCGAGCAAAACCTAATCGAATTTGCCTCTTGATTGCCTCTCGGCAGAAAATCTAGTAATTTAGGTAAACGAGAATCTGAATCTTCTTCTAACATCCAAATCCAAATCAGGAACTTTGAATAATTCTTGTTTCACTAAAAACTGACTGAACACAAGAAGACCGGAATTTATGGATTCTGATTCAAATGAAACACACATTAGATGTGAAACGGATTGCAGAAATCGTGCTTCTATTTATTTTTCTTACTTATCTTATTCAAATGTATCAGTAATGAAATTAATTTTCTTCTGATACAACAATATCTCCTTCCCAAACTTTGCATGTTGAAAATGTGGTTTGCAGAAATTTCGATTCTATGTAACTAGTTGACTCATTCAAACTCACTTTGTTAAAAATTTAATTAAATACTCAAAATCCAACTTTACGTGTAATTGGGTTACTCAATTAGGATCTAAAACTAAAGTTGAGTGGTAAATCATTTCCTCTACAATTTTTTGCACGGAAGATTAGTTTTTCAAGAATAAAAATTACACATTAAATGAAACATTGTCGTATTTATTTTCCGCAATTCTGCTAGAGGAAATTTGTTTCAAACAGAACTTTATGTTACTTATTGAAGTTGGAGCTCCAAGCATTTTTTATTTCCTGGTTTTATTATATAGCAGTAATAAACCTCAGTTTTTTGCTTTATATAAACTGTGCATACGAAAACACATGAAAATTAGTAGCGATATGCGTAGACTGTAGAGAATATGAAATATGAAATTTTGGATACATTTTTTTCAACATGTGAGAATTTTGTCAATTTTTAAATTGAGGAATTTTAGCACTTCAAATTTGTTAATTATTCATGCTCTTGTTTAAAATAGTATATACTTTAAATTTGAAATTTTTCAATTTCACCCACTAAATTTCAAATTCATCAGTTTCCAGCTTTGAATGCTTGAATTGTGAATTAACTCGCACCAATTGTACAGAAAATGTCTCAATGTCAAAACGTCAAATTCTGATTTTTTCTTTTGTAATTTGAAACCTGCAAGTCAATAATAATTTGAAACAAAATTGTCAAAAAAGTGCACGGTTTTTGCTAAAATAATGACCAAACTTTGAATTTTTACATACATTTGAATAGGAAAATTCGCCTATTATTGGAATGTTATCCTTGTTGAGAACTTTTTTTCAGATTTGCATAGATGTCTCAGATTTTGTAGATTGGACCCACTGATATAAAAGTTTCGTACCCATGCAGATTTTGTGATTATACTAAAGGGATCGAAAAACAAATCCTAGCAGGTAAAGCCGTTGAATTAATTTTGAGGGTTGTTTTTAACATTCCTTAAAGACTCAAGCAAGGAAATTGTCATTTCCTAATAAGAAAAATCACAGGACATTTTTTGGTTATGCTATTGTCGTCGAAAATTAATTTACACTAAACAAGAAATACATATTCTAGTAGAAAAAGTCCGCGGAGCGGTTTCTTGAGTCGACCGAATAGGAAAAAGTCGCAGGGAGACAAATCAGGTGAATTCGGTGGTTGTTGGATAGTATTCGTTTCGTTTTTAGCCAAATGCTCACTTGTTCGTTTACAGGTAGATGAACATCACAACGTTGATTCCCGAAAAAAAGAGAACGTAGCTTCGGATTTTGCTCCAATCGAGGCTCCAATATGGCACAAGGAGAACAATTCCGCAGTGAATTTCGGAACAAACTGCAAAACGGAATACAAAGAACATCCTGAAGTTGAGCACCTTGGACAACGCGAGCTGCTTGCAAGAACTAGATAATGCGGTCATCAAAGAATTGGAAAGTTTTGCAAAAACGATAATGCTGAAAAAAGTGAAAAACGAACCTGATCTGACACAATATAACGGTTTTTTCAATAACAAACCAGAGAATTTCGAATTTGTTATGGAAGATAAACTCATGCTGAAGCGAATAGTAAAATTCACCCAAGCTAAACCCTTCGATTATTGGACATCTGCAACATCTGAGAGTCATGCTATGCCGAACACACAAAACAGTGATACGAGTAAGAATCCAGATACTGACATTTCGACAGAAGTTTCAAGAGTGAATAACCTAGTCAAAAAAGTGGTTAATGAAGCTTCTCCATATCTCAGTGAAACTCACCCAGTAAACTTGACAAACGGTGTGGAAACAAACATTTCGGCCGCAAAAAATGCTGACGATGTTCCTCAATGTTACAAAGCAACAATTACTGGTTACTACTTACTGGTCATATTTTCCATCCACGTCGCACACTACTCTGACTGATTTCCGAGCTGATTACCATGATTCCTTGACAGTTGTGGGATCTGCTGTGGGATTACTTTCTACTTTGAATGTTAAGGGGGAATAAACAGTCAGGGTAGTTTATTGACTGACGTCCTTGACGCAAATGACATAATTGAAGCCCAAACTGAAAATTATTTTAACACACAAACACCTTTTACTATGAACGACCCTTCTTGCAATAATAAAACAACAACAAAATCGTAGAAAATAGCTCTACACTGTTATCAATGCCTATTCGATCTGCCGAGAAACGGATACAGTGTCAAAAGAAATGACAAAGATACGACGAATGTCTAAAACCTTTTGCAACTTCTATTTATGTTATCATAGGACGCATTCTTCACGACACTAGCAGCTAATTTGCCTTTTCTTTCCCACTGTACAATCAGTAGTGTAATAAGTACGTTATCCGGTTCCCTTATTGAAGGTAAATGTAGATTCAAAGAGTTCGGAGAGTTCTTAGTGGTCAGAGAACTAACTCTTTTTGTCTGGCTGTGTGAAGATGCAACACGCATAACCGGTCGTGTACAGTACGATGCTGAAACAGATTCATTAGTTGGCTTCGTTTCACCTCTTGATCACAATAGAAAGCCTATTGCATCTTTATTCAAAGCAACTTTTGCCAGAGCGATCGAAGAGCATTTAAAAAACAACACTACAGCAACTTCTTTATATACAATAATGGCGCAGCCTCTTCAAAATGACGCCCCTTCTTTTTGTCTTTGCATTTCTGGAACGGATGATAAATTTTGCACAGAACACGTCTTGTCACGTTGGGACTATATCATTGAAAAACTCAAACACTTAGACATCGCAGTGAACGGCGTGCCCGGAGTTTCATGCTAATGTAATCCCAAAATAAACTTCTACACAAGATACGGTCCATACAGGCAGAAAACTGAAATCCAGATTTTTGAAAGATATGTCACTGAGAAATTTTTTAGGCGCAGTAGCTCATTTGAAAATTCTCATTAACATGGTTTCAGAAGACAAGCATCTTTTAACAATGAACGATTTGTCGCCACAAGACAAGATGAATTTTGCATCTGCTTTAAAAATTTGTGATCCCAAAATTTGGAACTTGCTTGTGGAACGTGTCTCGGGTAGTCAAGGTACTCGAATTCATTTTAAAGTTATGTTTTATGTCCTGAATCCCTATTCATGAACATCGTTAACTGTCCAAAATAGAATTCATGACATTCGGTACTGAATGTTCTTTTTCCGCCTGTGGCGATCCTGACTCGACTCTCACACATTACTCTGTCACTAAAAATTTCATTACTTTGAATGTTTACCTTTGTGTCGAATTAAACGCTCACAGCTTACTTAATGCAGTCTTTAAATACATACAATCGAATTCAAAAGATGTTTTGATACCTTGGCAATATGGCAGTCAGCAGTGCGAAAGCTTTTTTCGAAATCTGCGACTTCAAGTACTTGATCTTTCCGCGGACTTGGCACTTGATACTTCATATGAAGCTCAAGACAAAAACTTATCTGATTGAGCAGTTCTATTCAACAGCCGTCATACGCTTTCGAATTACAGTGAAATACAGAGTACGCTTCATCCCGCGAAATATGATGCTTTGAACACTGTAATGATGTTAGGTGTGGTGGTTGATGAGGAAGAAGCAAATAAAATTCAAATTCGTAATATTGACATGAGCACGAAAATTTCTCAACAAAGATAACTCATATTGTGACGATAACTTCGAAGAGTCAAATGTAGAATCTGCTTTGCAAAACGAAATTGATCCTGAATTAGAAAAAGACCTACAAAGGTAACAAAACTGAGTAGCGACCGCCTACAAAGAGTAAAAGCTTCTGAATCTGTAAGAACTAAAGACACTATCGGACCTCATAAACTTGAACGTCAAGCTGTCAGAGGAAGGGTCAACGTGGGTGATCGGTGTCTTTTCGGAAGAAGAGACAGCAATAGTTGGATGGTTGGTCTAGTTCTCGGTTTTGCTTATATGTCTAAAAAAACATGGAGAAATGGTTAATACTCGAATTCTTCCGCTAACATTACAGAAAATTATAAATAAATTGTCGTTTCGTGTCTATGGTGCGGCTTACATGCAGTTGGTTATTTAACTTTATTGGAAACTGTTGCACACAATTTTTTAGAGCTTTAAAAATACCTTTTGAAACTTCCACCACCGGTTATGGTGAAATATAAGTTTAGATTTCATAACGATGTATGTAATGCAATAAAAAAGAAATTCCAAGGTGCTAAAATGTGATGAGTTAGATGAATAAGAATTGACTGCGATATTAGTCTTTAGTCTCATGAATTCTACTCAGTATTTTTGTGGGTCATTATAAGTGCCAAAAGATTGTCGTGAAATGAATGTACACATTTGTATTATTAGTCTTCTCATGTAGATAACTATTTGAAAGACTATTTTTTCATAAACGACAAGTTTCATTCTAGTTTAGTCATGAAGTGCAACAATGTAGAGGCTGTTACTGTAGGATACCAACAAGTTTTCATGAGAAGAGATACTATGTTCTTAAGTTCGCTACTTGTAACGACGATCGTAGTGTTATTTTTAAATCTTAAGTATAACAAAGCTACCTATGAAATCTCAAGCCAATGCAAGTAAATTTCGTAAAAAGTTATTATCCGCTAGAGGACTTTCAATACAGCGCACTCAGAAAGATGAAATCATCATTCATTTTCAGCATTCATGAAGCTGTTTGAGTGAATTTATGCTTATGCAAGTGAATTCCGAATAAAGTTGCTTGTTAGAAGTCTGCCAATATTGAACTTTCGAAGAAATTATATCATCATCCATTCTAAGCTCAAAAAAAGCTATCCACGTATTATCAAGCTAATCCAAGCGAACTTGGGAAGAAATTATCCGTTTCAAAACATTGAATGTGGCGGAGCAAAAAAGCTAATCATTATTCAGTTTGAGCAATAACGAAGCTAGTCACGTAACTTTACATCAAGCTAAACGAACTTTGAGCAAAAAGTTTTCACTTTCGCGTAAATTTTGAAGAAAAATTTCATTAATCATCATCTATTTTGAGTTATACTTAAGGTTACTGATCACTAGTAGTAGTGGTCGGCTTTGGTCAGACGTAGCGATACGCAGAAGTTCGAAGAGTAATTCTACTCGTTGAGATAATAATTAGAGACGAAGAAAATAAAAAAAATAAAATATATTATTTCTGCGCACGAGATTGAGACGTTCCATTCTATTTTCATAATTTGGAATTTTTAATTATATAGAGGAACGTGCGAATATTAAAATTGATACGCCCGTGACTCGAAAGTGGAAAGGTAGGTGGAGCGAAGGAATGACTCACGAAATCATTCGATCATACGATCTATCGCGCGCGCAATCCGATAATAAGGGGGAATAGAGCGACACCGATGCACGTAGCAAGGGTAGCATCTTAATTCTGGGACCGGTGTCGGCCACTTCTTTCAAGAGGCTTAGCGAGGTGAGACGTGCTCGACATCTCCTCCATATCGTGGATTGGCGTCATACAAATTTCCCTGAAGGAAACCTACTCTTTTGGGATTCTCATTCTTGCGTATGAAAAATAATCTTCATTCGTTTTTGGATTTTTACAACAAACGTGAGTTTGTGTGGGATTTTAAGAAATTAAAAATATCAATGTGTGTAATGTTTGTAGCGACTCTGCACTCCATTTAACGATGGAGACCTTGTTGTGCATGATTGCATCTTGAATTTTAAATTGAAAAGTGAATTATATTTTATTCATTTTGAAATCAGTTGGATACAATATTTGATATTAAAATCTAAACGTGCAATGGAACTCGTAACGACTTCGAACTTAATTTGAATATTAAGACTTCGTTGTGCGAGTGAAGTTAAGCGTCGTCAATAAAGAAGGAAAATATGAAGGAAAATCCAAAAATCAGTTGCTAAAATTAAATGTAGAAAAAATTGTGCTCTCTCGTAACGACCATGCACCTTATTTAATTATGAGGACCTCGTTGTGCAGTAGAACATAAAAATAACCGTTTGATTGTGTGCGTTAATCTTGAATAGATCTTATGAGAGAGATCTATAAAAATAAATTTAAATCATGGCAAAAGTTCGCAATCAACTCTCCCTTGAGTTAACACACAATTCTCATTCAAATATTTAATTGATAGTAAAGTTTGGTTTTCAGATGGATAGGGCTAATTTTGAGGTCCTATTAGTATTGGAATTAATTTATATTGTGGATTGCGATTTACTGTACAGGAAAAAGTAAACGCAAATTGAACGAATCTCTCAATAAGGATGAATTTCATTGAGATAAGTTTAAAATGAAACACGACTATTACTGAAAATTGATAAGATTTTTAGTAAATACCTACAGCCTTTATTCGAATCAGCCAAGTGCATTGATTATATATTTGAATTATTAGTAAACACGAGATCGATCCTCGGTTTGGAAATCGACGATGTTACAAATGATATCCCTGTGGTGGGACACTCAAGGAAAAGAAAGTAGAGTGATTGCGTGAGAGTCATTGCCCGTCCGTCAAATTTGGTTTCGGAAGAAAAATAGAGAACCATGAATCGCTTGAGTCTAGACGACGCTCAGGTGACGCATTGTACTCGCGTGAGAGCATTCAAATATGAGATGAGATAAAACTGGGAACAAAATAAAAACAAATACGAAAATAAACTCCTTTAAAGTTTTGATATTTATCTTCTTTTATTGTATTTGATTAAGATACTGTCAAAATGGGAAAGATAAAAATGACCGTAAAAGAAAATCAAAAAAGGGTAGTATGAAAATCAAATTTTTTAAATTCATGTTAGAAGGAATGAATAAAGAGCGTGTTTCAGAACAATTTTCGAATCTTTCTGATACAGAATCAGTAAACGAGAATGACAATGTAGAAATTAATAATACACGTGATTCGATTAGTCCTGCGCCTGAGAATGCCGAGACTGACAAAAATCAATCAGGGAATATTTTCCAAAACAGAGATTCGCAAAATGATTCAGAGGGAAAAGATAATTTAGGCGCGCGAAATGATGTACCTACACGAAATAATTCAATTGCGCAAAATAATTCTGATCTTAGCGATTATGATTCTGAAATTACAGAGATGAATCAATTAATGGTTACTCTTGAAAAATTACAAAAAAAACATGAGCAAATCAGTATTATCACAGAATACTTTATTACGAATGGTGAAAAGAGAAAAAGTTAGGCGTCGCAAAATTGAGGCAGATACGAAAACAAGAATCGAATCTTTCGTAACCTCCGCAGGAAAAGAATGGATGATCGGACAGAAATGCAAGAAGAAAATTCTGATCAGCAAGATAGGGTTTTAGAGGAACTCTTAGTGAGTATTGAGCAAAATGGCTGTTCATTTGAAAAAAAACGGAGGAATTTCTTACCGAACAGGCAGAACTAATTGTTACAAATATTAATAATCGGAAGCGTCTTCAAAATATTGAAGATTATCAAGATTCACTAGGAAGGAAAATGGATAGGAATATGGGTGGTACAAATATCGAAATCTCATGGCTCAAAAATTATCCAGTACCCAAATTTTCAGGATCTGGTGAAGGAAGACCTATGATCGCAATTGGACGAGTACAGGATAATGTTTACAAATGAAATCCTAATTAGGCAAGTGATACGATAGGGGCAAATCCGGGGTCCAAATATTTTAAAAAGCCTCCACCTTTAGATATGAGAGGGGATCTTTTAGAGAATGATGATGATAGGGTAAACAGAGAATTAGATAAATGTCCGATAATGATCTTAAATCAAGAGGGCATGGAAACAAAAGCTTCAACTGATACGGGTAGTGAAGTAACTTGCATCTCTGAGGCTTTTTATGAAAATAATAATGAGAATTCCAAACAATGCGAATTTTTACTAATTGTAGGAACACAATTGTTGGTGCAACTGAGGCTTGACCAATAAAGTTAAAACATCAAAATGCAAAATTAAAAATGGGCGAATGGGAAGGTTCTTACGTCTTTTTTATTGTTCCTCGACTAAACAAAGGATGTATTATTGGAGTGCACTTGTTAAAAGAATTAAAAAGTAACATCGATTCGGCTGATAACAGGATTGAGTTAAAAGATAAGAATAAATCGATACAAAAATATATTTTCTCGGAAACCATGTAGGATCACGGCATACGAACATGAACTCAAAATAAATGATGGAAGACCATTTCTATCACGAACTTATCCAATACCAATGTTTGTACGCGACAAAGTAGCAAACGAAATTAAAAAGCTCATAGAAATGGGAATAATTCAAAGGTAAACAAAGCGCGTACATGAGTCCATTAGTAGTCACGATTAAAAAGGACGGTTCGATAAGACTTTGTTTGGGGGCTAGAAAATTAAACAAAATTATGGTGAATAATTAAGAATGCGCAGAGCCGACAGAAGTTCTATTTCAAAGATGTGCAGGAACTATAGTAATGTCCACTTTGGACCTAATTAGTAGCTTTTGGCAAGGGCCATTACATTCAGATTTCATGAAATAAACAGCTTCCTCATATGAGGGAAAGTGTTATGAATTTTAAGCCACACCGTTCGGTTTAAAAACAAGCACGGCTGCTTCATTTGGGGCTTCGAATTTTGTCCTAAATTGGTTAGGAAACTTTGTTATTACTTTTATTGCCGATATGTTATGTACCTCACAAAGCATATCCCAGCATCTTGAACATTTGGAATTATTATTCCAGCGTTTACAAGATCATAATATTAAACTTGGAATTAAACCAGTCCCTGATAAAATTAAGGCGATCCATGAGTATCCACAACCTATGAATTTGAATGGACTGCGCGGATTTTCGAGCATTATAAATTTTTATACACATTTTACTAGAAAACACGCGCAAGAGATAGTACCACTTCTGAATTTATGACGCATAGGGGCTAAATGGATATGAGACTTAGAAATAGACGATGCATACAAAAAAGTCAAAGCGCTATTTTGCGAATTTTATCGATTGATTTTTATGGTCTGTTTCCCGCGTCAAAAGGTGGATTCAAATATATATAATCAACGATCGATGCGTTTGGTAATTTTGTATGCTCATATCCTTTGAAAAGGATGACGACAAAAGCAGCAATTGGAAAAATCTTTAATGATCATATTCCAAAATATTGAAAGCCTGATAAGATCTTCACAGATCACGGAACGCAATTTACGTCAGATGTACGGCAAAATCAAGTAAAGGAGAAAGGCATTCAATTAGTTTTCTCTTCGATTCGTCATTCCCAGAGTAATATTATAGAAAGAATCCATAGGGAACTTTCAAGATTTTTCCGATGTTTAATAAAAAAAAACCCCAGCGCATGGTGAAAATGGGTTCGCATAATTGAATCATGCATGAACGAAACACATCATGATGCGACAGAATTTACGCCGATGGAAAATATGGCAAAGCGCAATCCAATATGATCATTCATTCCGAAGTTATCGTGCCTACAGATTACAGTTTTGAACTATTTTATTGTTAAGTACAAATTTTAAGCTACTTTGCTGTTTGAAGCGCATTTTAGAATTCCGAGAATTTTTTGAGATCAGTCCCAAGAAAGGACTGGCGCCCAACTTGAAGTGAATTTTGAGTTCTCTCAAAAATAAAAGTAATTATGATAAACAAGGGCAGGTTGTGCGAAACTAAAGGGACCCCTAAATTTCATCAAGAAAAAAAAACAGCGTCCTAATTTGGCGCCCAACGTGAGGCCCAAAAAGATAAAATGGTCCTTATAATTGGCAAAATTGTAATACTTGATTTAAAATTATTCCGTTTTCATACTTGAGCAGTTGATAGGTTTAGAATCTGTTGTTATGAAAATAGTAGGCAATGAATTTTATGGCTGGAACTCTGGACTGTATACTTGTGCACCTATGTTTATATTTTTCTCTGGTCGCCTCGGAGATGAACAATTTCGTCCTCTATACTAATATTTCTCGAGTTATATCGAATTGTCCCGCGAATTACAATTATTGAACACAATTTTAGCACCTTCGACACTCTATTCCCCTGTTCCCCTTTCACTATGGAACATCCTCAAGAAATAAAACCCATATGGAATGAATGAAAATAGAGAACTCGTTCCGTGGATTTACGACCTCAATGAAGAAAGA
Organism: Melikaiella ostensackeni; assembly: GCA_032362435.1. Lineage (NCBI taxonomy): Eukaryota > Metazoa > Arthropoda > Insecta > Hymenoptera > Cynipidae > Melikaiella > Melikaiella ostensackeni. The sequence goes on from JAUMHM010099927.1 coordinate 22,203, forward strand.
CTCCTCGCAGGATTACGGAACAGGAATCTCCCAATTATTGGAAGATTTTGCTATATTGCGCGAGCGATTTTTTCGCGCAGTGCACTCAAATTGACACTCCCCTTCTCCCGCAGAAGTCACCCCCCGTGAAAATACCGATCAAGCTAAGGAGGACAGTTCCTCGAATCACTTAGATATGGACGGTCCTTCCCTGGAAAATTTCAACAATCATTCATGTAATAATATCGAGATGAGAGGAGTAAGCGTCGCTTCGCAGACCAAAAGAGACTCTTCTTATTTCGAAGAGATAAAAAGCCTTATCAATGTGGACGAGCTGTCCAGTTATTGTGCCGTAAGCCTTGAAAGTTAACAGAACGAATCCGGTAGATCTCCACACAGTGATACCCCTCGTGTTAATAATATACATAAAGACGAGGAGTCACATCGTGTAGTGCGGGCTAGAATCAGTCGTAAAGAGGAAACACGTGTTGTTGATCGTTATCGCGAACCCGATGAATTACATTCAACTCGGCCGAACATCAGATATGTCCCCGAGCCTGAAACAGATCATGATGGGTATGCTCATAACTGGCGCAGTACTCAGCATTTTTTCAATCCATGTAGCGATCGAGAATCCAACCCCTTCGAGACCAATACCTAACTACGCAGATCGAGTACCCTGAATCACGCTGGTCGCTCAGTCACGCTGGTGACTGAGGCTAATCAAAACAGGTACTTTTATTTGACTTGATACAGACTTTAGTTGAAGAAGAGAATAAGCCTGGTATACGCAGTTAGGTACTTTTTTCATTTCTAGACGAATTTTTTCCGAACACACACTCGCCTATCGATGGTTCACACTCGATAAGACCCCATACGTCGATAATTTCTACCAGACAAAGACCAATACATCACTTTGTAAGAATACCCTGTACATCGATGGTTTCTACCCAACAAGGCCTCATACATCACTAGGTAAACGCTTAAATTTTTTCATATTTTTTTACCATCTGGTCCGAAAGCGGAGAAGTTCTATCCAGCCCAGCCAATTGTTTGTTCAGTTGATGCAAGCGCCTTTTAGTCTTCTGATCTATCGTCGGCTTCACCCTTCGATTTGAGTCGGCCAAAGCTTACGTCGCATCATAAACTGAACAAGTGATCGTCCAGAGCTCAGACTCCTCCGAAAGATCCTCACGAAGGGCGTTATCTATTTCAGCCAGGTCTTGGGGCTTAGGAAGAACCTGGATGCTGATGTTTCTCTTCGTCCTAAAATCGCCATCATCTCTAGGGGGATGTCTGATTTCCGCGGTTGGTCTTCATGTCGCTTCCTCTTCTTCGTCTGCGGCTTGTTCTCGCAGCGCTTAGGGAAGCGTTCCGCGTATATACTCTGTTTGGAGGAGGTTGTCGTCGCGGTTTCGCAACATCTGTTGTAAAACGTGCGAAAGCTCTGGGTGTTTCTGGCACCACAGAGTGTGCAGCCGCGCCACGTAACCCCTGCGAGCAGGGATGATACTCGCATCGTAGTAATCCTTCAAGGCATCTCTGAATGATTTAACGCACATTGAAATCACACA